>PVPY01000356.1:0-39933 GCA_002982035.1 Fusarium algeriense | reverse complement strand
CTCCCAAGGCCGCTTCTCCCGCACCAGCCTCCCACGCGCCTCCTACCAAGGCCTTCGAGGACCTCAAAGTCAAGTCGCATTCGCCCGCGCCACCCGCCTACGATCAGACTCCTCCTCCTGGCCCCCCTCCCCGCAACGTCAAGCCTACTGTTGCCAATGCTCGCGCTCTCTACCGCTACGCCGCCTCCGACGGTCGCGACCTATCCTTCGAGAAGGATGATCGTATCGTTGTGTACGAATACATGAACCAAGACTGGTGGATGGGCCGAAACGAGCGCACAGGACTGGAGGGTATCTTCCCCCGCAATTACGTACTCGTCGACCAAGAGACCAAGAAACCCATTGCGCCTATTCCACAGCCTCAGTATGGCTACCCTGCTTCCGCTCAGGGTCCCCCTCCTCAACAGAACCCTTACAATTCGCATGTGCCCCCAATGGCTATCGCTGAGGGCTCCGGGCAGCCACAGGGACAGGAGGGAGACGGCAAGGATAACAAGGTTAACGAGTATGGCAAGAAGTTTGGTAAGAAGCTGGGTAATGCTGCTATCTTTGGTGCTGGTGCCACCATCGGAGGAAATATTGTCAACAGCATTTTCTAGAGTATACAGTGGGATGAGACGCATTGGTTTGCATTTAAATTATTGGGCGCATACATTGGGCGTTGGGGATTCGAAAGATTCATAGACAAGTGCCTCAGGACGATACCTACTGAGCCTGTGTTCTGTTTAAGTTTAGTATAGGGAGATTAAATGACCGCTGCGAAGACGAAGCTCGCTTGTATCTGCCAATATTGGCGCATTACTTGTGAAGGCGGTATACTTGAGTCAATAATGCAAAAGTGACGATTTACGAATGTTTTCAGTCCATAACCCAGATCTCATGAGGCCTTCTTCATCATGGTGGTGGATCTGATTGACGGGTATACTGTGCTCGGTACAGTGCGAATACTCAGTTTCCCATGCAGATTCAAGCCATGATCAAAGCTTACACTGTACGTCGCAAAATTTCTTGTTGACGCTCGAGAAATCTTAAACGAAAGAATTCAGCAACATCATAATCAAGACACAGCTTCCATCATGTCGACATCCAAAAAGCGTCAAGCAGAGGAGACTACGGCTCAGCCCAAGCCAAAGAAAAGCAAAAAGAGAAAGGCGAATGCACCAGATGACGAACTTCTCGACACTGAGCTTGGTCTCAACACGCTCTTCACCAAGATGGACAACCAGCTCTTGGCGGATCACCTGGCTCAAAAGTTAGGACGATTCGGCACTGACTTGAGCGCTATTGAGATTTCTGATATGACTGTATCGGGTAGGTCTTACTATTGCTGGAATTGCCATTTTTATTGAAAGCCTCACTCACAAACTCCCAGCCAATGCGATTCAAGACACCACTTCATGGCAAGAGCCAAGAACCTTGGAAAAGTTCCCAGACTTCTTGGAGAAGGTCTCAGAGGACCCTGAGGGTTTGAAGAAGGCGCCTAAGAAGAAGGGCTCACCCCATACTCTCATCGTTGCAGGTGCGGGTTTGAGAGCTGCCGATATTGTCAGGTATGTTGTCGCAAACTCCATTTGAGCAGAAGAGAGATTGACCATACGTAGGTCGATGCGCAAGTTCCAAAGCAAAGAAAACTCAGTAGCGAAACTGGTATGTTTTCCCTCAAAGGACCATTTAAAACGGTTTATTAACTAACCCATACAAGTTCGCCAAGCACATGAAAGTCGAGGAACAAGTCAAGTTCCTCCAAAACCACAAGACGGGCATCTGTGTCGGTACACCTGCCCGACTTATGGATCTCATCGACAATGGTAATCTCGGCTTCCTTCCTTCTCTTTCGATAGCCCTCAAAGTGACAAACAGGCGCTGACTTCCGCAGGTGCTCTTTCCTTGGACAACTTGAAGCGTCTAGTCGTCGATGCCTCACATATCGACCAAAAGAAGCGAGGCGTGATGGACATGAAGGACACGATGATGCCCCTGGCTCGCTTCTTATCAAGAAAAGAGTTAAAGGACAGATATGGCGATGAGAAGAAGCCGCTGGCTTTGTTATTCTATTAGATGTTGCGATACCCTGACACAAGAAAAGTTAAATACTGTTAGAGCTGTTCCTGTATTGAGACCTTGCCTGGTTCATTATAGATCCTACTTACCTTCTAGATTTGCTTCACAATAGCGATTTCTTCCTACCTTCCGGTTTTTCCTAGGTAGGTAGTTCTTCTTCTGATGGTAGACTTCATAGCGGAAGGCGTTGCTTCCAGAACAGCGACTTGACTCTTTGCTGCTTCCCTTCCCATCGCGAATGGGTGCCTTCCCTTTTTACATCAGATCGTCTTCCTACTTCTCCCATCTCCAGATCTCCTCGTTCTTTTACTCCTCATCTTCATCCATTGTCTTCTGCTTCAACTCTCAAGCTCGTTTTTGGAACGCATCTCACTTTCTTTTTGGAACCCATTGCTCCATCATTCACTCACTTTTTGGTACTGTCGTTTATACCAGCACCCAATTCCTTCACCATTTCCCGAGAATAATCACTGGATTCCCACGCAAGCATGCGAGCTCATTTGTTCGCTGGCTTGTTATCGAGCTTAGCTCGCCGTGCATACAGCCTCGATACATCTACACCAGGTAAGAATTCTGAGCCCTTGCCGACGAAGATTCTAACAAAACTTATAGAATGTGCTACCACGTGCTCTCGCGAACTTATGCACTATCATGGTATCTCTACCGTTGAAGGTCTGTGCTATGAAATGGCTGTTCAGCGGGTAGGTGATTTCCGTCATTGCATCGAGTGATGGGTTACTGACTATACACACAGGAACTCTTCTCATGTCTGGCCAGCTCTTGCAATGATCAGTATGGTCAAACTTTGACACATGCTATCTCAGTTTGCTTTCAGCATGGTGCTTCCATCAGCAATCTCCTTCCCGTCGAACTACAATATATGAGCCATGCTACGAGGCATTTCATGCCTCTCGTCTCACGCTCTGATTCAGCCACTTTCAGATTTGAAAGTCGTTTCAGCTTGTCTGTCGACTGCAAAGCCGGCTCTGATGGTGTTCTTACATTGTCTCTCCCCGAATCTACCCCTTCAGTCAACCAACCCGTTCCCGGTAGTGGCTCCCCTGCCTCATCTGGAGCTGGAAATAGCAACCCCAATGCTGGACCAAGCCCATCAAGTGGCGCTCCCGATTCGAATAATGCCCCCTTCCCAGGAAACACAGCGGGATCTGGTAACAGTCAGTATGGCACACAGGGAGACACAGGTCCTGAAGGGGAAGATAATAATGGAGCTGGAGCCTCAGATCCTAACGCCGACTGTGAAGAAGATAATTCGAATGGATCTTCACAATCTAACAATAACGGCGGCCAGCCGCAGCCTGCCCCAGCTCCAGCTCCGGCTCCAGCCAACCCGCCGGCAAGCAATAACTCCCCACAAGATGGTCAACCCACCGGCCCTCCACCAAACCCGACAGACGGCGCTGCTTCAAGACCAGATGCTGTCGATGGGAACAATCCACCTGGTAACCCTAACCAGGGCAATCCAGTACAGCCACAACCTCAACCTGCACCCGCCCCTGCACCAGCTCCTGCACCAGCTCCCGCAAACCCTGATGGAGGCAACGGAGTGCCAGATCAAAACGGAGCTAGTGGCTCAGGGGAAGACTGCGACGATGGTGCGCCCCCAGAACCTGATACCAACTCTCCAGGAACCAGTCCTGCTGGGGCTTCGTCTTCAAATACCGAGGGCTCAGTGGATTGCTCTGTTGATGTCAACAATCCAGTGTGTGCTATCCAGAACCAGCCACCAGCACCTCAACCTCCGGCACCTCAACCTCCGGCACCTCAACCTCCAGCTCCAGCACCGGCACCTCAACCTCCAGCCCCGGATTCTTCCGCTCCCCAAACTCCCGTTCCTGGCCCTGTGTCTGGTCAAGGGAACCCTCCATATGGTGCTGAGGCTGGAGTACCAGACTGTCCCACGCCAATTCAGCCTCCAAGTGCCAATGGTAGTGATGGCAATACATGCTCTAATACGGATACGAATGCTGACTGTGGCTCTTCTGGGCCATCTTCACCCCAGTCACCACCTCAGCCAGCGCCCCCTACCATTCCAAACGACTGCTCTGGTGGCGGAAACTCACCTTGTCACCAAGGAGATGACCAGGGATCCAACTCAGGATCTAGCAGCCCTGATGAATCTTCACCAGATGTTGGCCTTCCATCCCCTCCGCCACCCTCGCAGCCAGACACAAACGGTCCTCCTGATAACGGGGCCTCTTGTGGTGGAACTCCTGGTCCTTGCCTTGATAATGCGCCAGTACTAGCAAACGGATATCCTTTACCTGAAGTTCCATCAGGAAATGGCGGTCCTTCAAACCCAGGAGCTCCACAGCCAGCCAATCCTCCCGCACCTGCGTCTCCGCCTTCAACTCCCGCAGCAGATCAAGTTCCCAACGGCCCTCAAGGCAATGGGAATGGTGGGCAGGCTGCCGACTCGCCTAATCAGTCAAACGGCAATGGCAGACCTGAAGGCCCCGGCACAGGAAATGACAACAGTAACGGAGCAAATGGAGGAGGTAATCACGGCCCCGAAGCACCAGAAACTACAGCGCCACCTGTGCAATCTGCTCTGCCTGCAACAGCCGATCCAGCTCAGCCTCCAGCTCCTCCTGTTCAAGCGAGACCCCGTCAGCCCACCAATTCTAACGCTGTTGGCGGCGCTCATGAAGGACCTCAAGTCATCACGGTAATTATGCCAACGCAAGTAGAGAGCACAGCAACAAAGGTCATGACAGTCTAGCCGACAAATGGTCCTTCAATGTACTCATCACCGTCTCAATTGAAGGAACGTACCATGGCTGACATAGAACGAAGGCAAGAGAATGGTCAAGAACTTGACACTCCTGGGGACGACATCTCTGCCCCACCTAGCGCTGCTTCAGCGGCGTCGTTTGTCCAAGCGGATACTCCGATAGAGTCAGCCATGCCCGAGCCTTCGTTCGTTATTTCCAGCGACTCGACAAGAGCTCAGACGTCCTCACGATCATCGCTTGCTCTTGCTATTCTGGTGTTTGTGTTAACGTTCTTCATGACGCTGACATGATGTTGTAACTCACAGTATTCCTTGTGTATGTGTTTATGGGCCTGGGGAGCAGGGTATTGTAGGCGTCTCAAGGCATTACATTATTTTAGGAGGGTTTGTATTATTGGTTGTTTAGATAGTAGATAAAGGTGGAGGAACCACGTGAAAGGCATGATACTATTGTAGTTTCTCTTATCACTGCAACATACCCAAATTCAACAAATCGTTTCTGAATGAATGGTACTTCAAAACTATTACAATGTTTTCGTGTTGCCATGGATAAGATGCAATTGCAGACTTGGTTAAACGCCTCTTGTAACGTACCTAGGCAGCCGTCATGAGGTTGGTTTCAAGGCCATGTAAGTCGCCTCTGTTGAGTTTACGTCCATCTACTTCCATATTCATTCTGGAATATCGTATATATTTCCCTAGTCTCACTTGTACCAAATATTATCTGTGTCTCCGTTCAGCATTTCTTTGACTTTCATTCCCATCGCCGTCATTGCATCATCTTCACACTCTTCCCACTTTCGCATCAGCTGTCGGACGTCCTCAACGACCTGCTCATCTTTTGGGTCTTTTGCTTTAGTGAGCATATGCCCTAGAACCTCCCAGCAGAGATAATCCCTGAGTGTTGGATGCTTTGCTGATGCAAGGCCATACTCCTGCAATCCTGCCAACTTGAGTGCAAGACGGCCGAATGACTGTGCGAGGGGCCAGTAATCAAACTCCTCCTTGAGCTTCTGAAAGTCCATATGGTATGGGTGATATCGACGTCCTGAAAGGTCCTCGATGAGCTGGTAGAGCTCTTTAATAAATGCCTGCTCTTCCTCGGCGGTAGCATCGGATAGGGGAACAGGTATCGTCCTAAGTTTCATCCGGAATACACTGGGCAGCATGCGGGGCTCAGCTTGCCTGGTGCGGATACGTTCCTGAATATCCTCCGTCTTTGATATTATCTGCTTGATCATAGGCACTGAATTTTGCAGCCAGTCATTCCAGTTCTGGCGGTCTTCAAATCGCCCCCCGCTGAGTCTCATGACGATGGTCATCACCATATCGGCTTGGCCAATCTTGAGTAATCTCTCAACGTACTCAATCACGAAAGACTGGAGCATTTCCAAAGATACACCGTTCTCAGATAGCTTAGTCTCTCGGTCGGCAGGACTCTTCTGCACCCAGGCTGCAGAAAGTAAGACTCCAAATTTGAAAGAATTGCGCCCAGGATTGAAGAACTGGGAAAGCCAATGTTTGCCTTCCTTTGAGCTAACAAGATCACGGTCCTCTTGGATGATCTTTGTGATGCGTTGTATGCCAGGGCTAGGATCGATGTTGATAAGTGCGGCGGAGCGAACCATGTTGAAGACTGATATAGGTGTGTAGGGCATGAGCTGCCCGTAAAGAGGAGATACTACACCTAGATGCACTGGAAGATGTGGAAGTTCTTCATTGTCGTCGAGAGAGAAGTTATTCTTAGCTAAGAAGAGCTTCATCCATCGGGTGTTGTTGACAGCCGACTGCTCAACTGCTTCCATGACAAGTGATGCGAGTCTTTTCTTATCTTCTTCTTTCAAACTTCCTCCTCGGATCTTCAAGATCAGGAGTTTGAGAAGAGGAGTCTCGCTGCCAATCTCAGGCAGTGGAGCGCCGTCAGCCGAAGCAGCAGCCCAATCAGCTTCAGTTAGTCCGCGCCTTTCATTGAGCTGTGCGGTAGCCGGAATGATGTATTTCTCAAGGGCATCAAAAATGCGACTTCGTAGGTCTGGAGGGCATGTTGGATCTTCTACTATGGCGAAGAGACTGTCTGTGATGGTAACGCGAATGTCGATATGCCTTGCTTCCGCAAGGAGCCCAACGAGAATTTCGCAGGATGAAGAGGGATCAATGAAGAGGTTGTACTGTAATATCTGAGCAAGCATCTTGACGGTAGTAACCTTGATGGATGGTCCCTGAGAGGCTTTGGGCTCCGTTGTTGCTTCTGACTCCTCAGTGGCTTTCTTAGATCTTTTTGCTTCTTCTCTAGCATCTGAGTTCTGGTTTTGTTCTTGCATCTTCTCTTTCATTGCACTGGCCATCGTAAATAATAGTTCTTTTGCAGCTTTAGCTGGGAGGGCAGAGAGGAAACCAAGACTCAGATGATGGCGGTGCCAGGAAGAACTCTCTTTGGCGCCCTCGCTGTCCAGAACCAAGTCACGGATAAATGGGCATGCCAGTGATGGTTGATCACTAGAAGCTAGACGCTCAATGACGAAGACAACATCTTGCATCTGCGCTCTTATGGCTTCAGATCCCAGTCTCTCTCTCATACGATCGATAAGGAAGCGTGCAAGCTCTGCAAGCAAAGGAGGCGACAGGGACATCCTTGAAAGTTGACGGTAGATATAACTACCCTTGACACTCTCGCGGTTCGAGCCATTGGTAAGAGAGTCGAAGAGTGAGCCGCCATGTGCGGTCGTCAAAGCTGGATTCCGAACAACAGCTCCAGCTTCGATGAGAACATCTGTTGTAGGCTTCCAGACAATTTCCAACATGTCCCGTTCGCATCTTTCACGATCCGGCTCTGAGCATTTTGCGAGATTCTTGAAGAACATTTCTAAACCACCCAGGCGTCGGCTAGTCACGGCCATCACAAGATTGAACACCCAAGTCCAATTCGAGACTTTGAATCCGGGCTCTCCGACTGCGAGTGTTGCAGTCTCGACTATGTTGATGAGGACCTTGTTTGCGAACTTGACGTCCTTCTCGTTTAGTGCAGATGTGAATGATACCACACCTTCTGGCGAGTTGATGCTCTCATCTGGCATGGCACCCAAGACTTCCTCAATCTCCCTTGTCTTGAATACTTTCACACTGAACAGACTTGAGCTTGTCAGAGGGTCCTTGAGGAAGCGCCGCGACCAGGTAATGGTGTCGTTCAGAGTCTGTAGGTCACCAACAGCGACGCAAAGGTTCAATGCTGTTCTCGCCCAGTATGCGCGCTCCACAGCCTCACGAGCCTGCTGGGCATTCGTTTTCCTCTCGCTGATGAGATTAATGGCACGATCAAGCCACCCTGGATGTTCATCTTGCGTATTCGACTTGCGGATGAGCAACGCTCTGGCAATCTCAACGTCTCCATAACCACTATGCTTGATGTGTCCTTGAGACTGATTGAGTATCGTCCCATGATTCGCGACCTGGAGGAAATTGTTCTTGGGGAAAAGACTTTCTAGCCTCTCAAAGAGCTGCAACGACTTTTTGTAATCAATGGAGAAGAATAACTCTGAAGGCCATGCTCTTTCAGGGAGCTTTCTAAGGCGGGTTAAGTCCTGTTCCGAATCGCTTTCGATGTCGATGCGATAGTCTTTGTGATGTAGGAGCAAAAGACGGAAAAGGTCGTATCTCCCGTCGATATTTAGCTCCCGGGACACCCAAAGAGCTCGGTTTATCGTCTCTAGTTCAACTGGCGTTTTCTTTTGTGGTAAGATCTCAATCGCCTGTACCAAAGCAGATTCGTAATGTCGCTTGTTCTCACTACCCTCCGTGGCCTTGGCCCACCGGTTGACAATATACTGAAGCAAGCTACCTTTCATAAGAAACAGCTGCTGAAAGATTTCTTCCTCGTGTTTTTTAACAGCCTGGATGACAAGGTTGAGAAATTTTAGCCGCGTTTCGTCGTCGTATTTGCTTTTGAGGAGGCGCTTAAGCACAGGTATGGCCACTTCATCGATCAAATCAAATGGGACGTGGACTTTGCCTTCTTTTTCGAAAAGAGTTGTCAATATCTTTTCGCAAAAGACGATATTGCCCCGGAAAAGCCTCCTATGCTGCTTGAACCTAATGTTTTGGTCTTTCGAGAAGATTTCGCTAAGGAATTTGTCCTCGTGCTGCTCTCGATGACCCAGGAAGAGGCGCCTAGTTTGTGGAGAAGTCCATTCGATCTTCTTTTCCTTTTCAAACCTCTGCACCAATGCGAGGTTACATGCTGGGATGATGTTTTGGTAGAACTTGGTCAGAGGCCTGTTATCTTCTTGTCCCTCGTAGAGAATCGTAACCAATTCCCCAAGAGCTGCACGTCTCTGGGGCTGTACTTTCTGAGCTGAAGCTGTACAGCTCAGACCCTTGCACAAGCTGCGCACGTCTCGAATGCTGAACTCGGCCATCAGACGGGCCAGTCCTAAAGCTCCTCCTGCAGCGTCCCATGCTGGCTGGAAGCGGTCTCCACGTCGTAAGGCTTTTGTGAATCGGGGGATAGCGTGTTTTCTCTTTTTGGCACTCTCAGTTTGGCGGAGATGCTCTATAATCTCGGGTTCTTTGGGTCGTGCCATGGTAATATATTTGGCTGAGATAATGCTTTGTTGCGATACCGAGCACAGGAAGTGGTCAGTTAAATAGTGCCAGTCAGCTCAGCTATGCAGCAGCCTAAGATGGGAAGGTGTCCGGCGTGACTAACAAGGAAATCCCCGAGAGCCCTAGTATAGCCACTAAAGTCAAGACTAACAGCAGATCTTTTAAATAAGCCAATAGATGTTTGTTTTCGTTCCCAACTCGGTAGTATTTAGATGAAGATGTAAGAAGCAGCTTAAATCTTCTATTTGGGTTAAAGGCAGAAAGGGCTTACATAGCCTAGCGAAACGTCTAGATTACAAATGGCTGCCTAAACACTTGGTCAGGAAGTGACATATGGCTCGTACTATGATATTACCCCTCGCCAAAAGGTTCTCGAGCGCTTATTCAAGATCTAGAGACGAAAGACGTGACATCCTGATCAGTATTTCATGACAGAGGTGCTGATGCCGCTTATCACATTCATTACAAACGACTGTTCGAACGAAGACATTAGGACATCTGCCTCTTTTCTTAGCATCGACTCTCGACATGTCGGAACGAGCTAGCACCAGTCTCGAAGGCTCCCTACTGCAGTGACTGCGTCTAAAATTCGACAGCCATACTCTTCACAACAGCTTAGTCAGGATCAGTCCTTCCCAATGGCCGGCCGTCCGGTCAGAGAGTCAATCCGGGAAATAGACGATAATTCCTGGTTTATCGGGAACAAAATCCTGCTCTCACGCACTTCTCTTTCAGAGTGTACATCGGGAGACGGAAATGGCTGCGGTTACTCGATCTCCGATGCATCACTTTCACTGCCAGAGAATCGACCTCTATCGGACACGAGCGATATCAAGTTAGTATACGATGCTGGAGGAGTCTGCCGTCTTCAGCATTGGCGATGCCTTCTGTTAAGTCAGGATTCTAGATGTGCCAGACGTGACGAGGGAGCACATCACGCTGGTATGGCTCCACCAACGGGCTTCGAGCTTTGCTATTCTTGATGTTTTCCATCACACCGAATACGATGGCCGCTACTATATTGTACTAAGTCGGATTCCCAGAGAAACTATCGACAGTTTGTAGGCTGCCTTGGACGAATCCATGAGACAACACTATGCAGAGAGGATTGTTGATATCTGTAGGGAACTGGCGGTCCCTGCTGACGGGGGCAACATCAGTGGCGTGGACGGAGGTGCTCTCAGAACAATACCTGTGCGGGCGAAAGGCGGACTTCAGCCCGCAGAATCTACGCAAGACCTGCTTAGGGCTCGGCATCAACTGCTCGACAGTTTGTATTCTATCACTGCAACCTTGGCCCATCTAACATCCTGGTAGACCCGGCTAATGGTTCTATCGGCATTATCGATTGGGAAACTGCCAGATTTGTACCTATAGAATGGATTAAGACTAAGTTCCGCATTTCTAGTGGAATGAATCTTTCCACCGGTGACGAATTGGATTGGAGAAGGAGGGTGATGCTTCGCATGGGGGAGCTGGGCTTCACTGACGTCGTGAAACAGTTCATCGTGTGGAGTAAATGAGGTATACCAGCGACATTGTGTACAGCAGAAAGCAAGCAAATCCCAAGGAAGAATAGACTGACAGGGCACTCTTCGATCTTCAATTACTACATACGTCCTCGGAGCGACCTTCAACCAGAAATAAGACCAAAAAAATGCTCAATTGTCCAGCAGTCATCGCGTTTCCTGGAGTGGCCTGCTATTAGCCCGGCGAATTCCATGCTCACGGTCGAACAAAGAACTCACGACTACACCATGAACGGCTATTTCAGACAACCTGGGGCAGCTCCTGTCCACAGGTACCGCCCTCTGACAGGGTGCCTGCGCAGTATTTCGATCTGCTTACGTTGTTATACCCGCCTTGGGACAGTTGACTGCGTCAACCAGCGGGTCCCGCACGGTAGCGACCATGTCGAGTGGCTGGGCCAGAGTGGAAGTTGTCATTGCGTGAAAATGGCCCTTGTGGGAGCGGGATGATGTGTGTGCAAGTAGTCGTTAGGAGGATGTTGGGTTAAAAAACTGCCGAAGGGTTGAACATTTAAGGGAGCGTATTAGTCTTGCTACTTACATGGAAACGACTGAAGGTCTCTGTCCAGATGTCCTCGGTTCTGCCCGTATCGCCACTCCAGAAGATGATCTCTCTCGAAAGATCGGCACGTCAAGCCGGCGGCAGATATACCGCGGTGTTAGTTCTGGTGATCAGGCACCTCATATTGGCTTAAACCAGGATGAACAGATCACGCATGTTGCTGAGGTTCAATTTGATGTGGATAGCGTCACAGGGTTTCCTAACAGTCTTGCCGTCGCCAAGCAAGGAATTCGATGGTTTCCTACCCAGATGCCTGTTTCGGATCTGCAGTCAGGTCTTCATCTGCAAGAGGCAGGTTCAATACTTTGATGCCACTGGATTCGAGCGTCAAGCCAAACGTCCTGTGCACCAAATCCCGCATTACACTCTGGATCGTCTCATCGGATTTGAAGATGTATCATTTACCTTCTGTTACCGCACCTTTATCGTGAAGAGCAGCAGTCCAGTCGCTTTCGGGATAAAGACTTTCGCACATGGATGGATGGTATGTTGCTGCCTGTTGTCTATTCACATTACAGCAGTTCCCATGCCCAACACTACCCTTCGAGCTATGATCACAGCCGATACAATGCCACCGCGCGAAGCGTTGAAACACTCGCTCAGCGAGTGCATCCAGTTTCTTGTGAGCAACTGCTTATGTATTATCTCCCACCTAAGTCATTGGAAGCCGTTTGGACCTCTATACGGGACAAGGTTCAGCAGTCAGGGTTTCGGCATTTTCGCGATGTTACTATCCTCTTACAAGCCAAAAATTTCAAGGTCTTAACAAAGGATATCACTTAGATACAAATGATGGCACGCTTCTAGAGTTACTGGGTCAATGCAGTTGACGAGAAGTACGTCACGGCAGACTTTTACTTTAATATTGGATAAGAGAAATGCCCTCAACAGGCATCTCGGGCTGTGTCCTACGTTGCTGGAGGGACAGACGATAGCGGTACTAACAGCTTAGCCAATGCTCGTGCTGGGTCGCTCCTATACAAGCGGTGCTGTCTGCAATCGTATGGATATTTGGCAGAAAGTGGCCCTACTGGCGAAGAAGGCCAGAAGCAGGTCTTCTATCCTTTCAGTATGCTCAATGATACCGGGAGACTCACTATTAGGACGGGTCAACACTCCTCACGACGCATGGCCGGACTTCTCTACTCTCAGTCCTACCCTAGTATCAAGGAAATTTTCGCAGCAGGAAATGTCTATCCATTTAACAACACCGCAATCGAGACACTTGCCTTGAACAAGAAGCTACGAAAAACTTGGGAACTAGTCGGGGGTGCCCTTAGTCACCAGCCAGCCGCATTGATGAAGGCATACCTATCAACCAAACTTTGTTGCCATTTCGCTTTGGCGGGGTCAACAAGTCATTCGGCGTCCGAGAATAGCATCGTATTTCCAAAGATCTATTCAATGTCATCAACTCAGAATTCCGTTCTCGACAACTACAAGACGAAAGTTTAAGCGTTTCACCCAATCGGGATTCTCCTTACTACAGCTATTCAACGGAAACCATGGTAAGCTGGTTGCAGTAGAACATCAACAAATTCTGTGTTGGGTTTGAAACGATCTACAGCTTTCAAGATCCCCATTTTGTAACATGGGAACATACCAGAATCATGATTATGTTCCTCCAGTGCCTCCAATTCTCTTACTCCGGTGGTCTGATACAAAAACCTGGCGGTTCTTGGCAAGACGTTAGACTCCAACCTGATTCAAATCAACCTGGTGGACTTCGGCGAGACGAAGGTCTTGGCTTTCGCCATACTTTGGAGACGTATGGCTATCCCTGGTTTCTCGACAAGATCGACTGGACTACATTCACCTTTAAGTAACCCCATGCGGCATATATGATGTTCAACAACCCGTCCATGCAAGCCGCCTACCACGCCCGATACCGTCAGATTCGAGATGTGCATATTGATTTTATTTGGGTGGACAAAGCTCGACAGTAGATGATTGAATTCAGTTCGGTTCCAGACTGTCTACAACTCCTGGAAAAGTGCCTCCGACAGCTCTGCTTGTGTGCGTTTCGAAAAGACGCTTTCACTCACATCAAGTCTGCATTACACGCTGACCACATGGAAGCAGCCGTATTGGGTGGGTTCCCTCTTTGCTATGATAGTGTGTGTGTGATGCTCTGGCCGAGCGCCATCGTCCGCCTCAGCTTGCCTATGGGCACCGATTGGCGGTGAAGAATATCGATGTCTTATATGCGTGGTTTTAGGAATTGAAAGATGGCCAATTTGAGCGACAAGGATGGAACGATAAGCCATACCGAATGTTATTTCAGCAGAGTTATCACGCCATCAAGACCTCTAGAGGGATAGACGGTGCTCGAAAGTGACGACAGGAGCTGAAGAAGTCATTGCTCGAAAGTCATTGCATGCTGCCATACCCACAAAGCCAAGGGTTCATGCGAAAGGATAAGGAAAATAAGGAATTTGTATGATGGCCCAGCTTCCACGATGGACTCAACTCCTATTACGCAAGGTTGCAACGTCTCGGCTCTCTTATACAGCCATTACCAGCCTCAAACGTCAAGCATCTACATAGAGCGCTTGGAAGGATCGCCCGCAGCAACAGCCACAAAGCCAACCACAACGAGGCTATCATTCAGTGATCCAGAGCCAGCACATCGTTAACCACCAGCGAGAAATTGTGCATCGAGAAATTGTGCATCGAGAAATAAAAGACTGGCCGAATGACCTGGTACACTTCACAGGCTAAGCATCGATAATCCGTGGTTCGCTGTGCATCCTCTATTCTGGACATTACAGCACCTACGTCTCTTGCACTGCCATTTCCAGCACCTCGACTCTGCCATCACTACCTCTTCATCACCCTCGAGCGTCGCCGACAAGGACCTCACACTGCATTCCCGCCGCCTAGCAAAGATCCGCTCACCGACTGTTAAGTCAATTTCTGTCGGCCACTTGCTGCGTCATCAGGGCAGTCCGTTGGAGAAAGTTGATGGCTCTCCTCCTTTCCTCTTCGCCGGGCGTGGTGTGCATTTACCAGAATGAATGCCATGTCTTCCAGGTGTGCACAACAGGTATCCAACAGCGGCCGAATGTTGGGTATTACCACTATAATAACATTGCTCGGGAGCGACAACGAGCGCTGACGCCAAAATCACATCCTACCGGTGGCTATAATTATCCCGTGTCGAGAATATATCAGCGCCGATTGCGCAACGTGGCTCCCGCGCTATGGTTTGAGGATCCGTACTTGGTCTGTATTTTGTTGTCCTTGGCTTAAATATAATGGCGAAGGCGTCAATCGCCACGACCGAAGACTTTCAATGTCAGTCCATCTCTCTCTACCTCCCATCCCTCATTCCACTCACGTTTCCCAGGCACGGTTGCTTGTAACGAACAAGTCTGATACAACCCACGCGCACATTTTCCAAGCCGACATTCCCTACAACGTTCTGGAGACACTCGATCATCCGACACTCGACATGGAAAACGTTAAGTGGCCGACGCTACACCATATCCAAGTCCCATTTAAACCGTACTCGAGCTTCACCGAACGCATTGTTATGCAGTTGGTCGACAATGAGTACAAGTCTGATATCAAAACTCAAGCTTTGATGATACCACAAGGAGAGAAGCGAAAGCGCGATGAGTCGGATGCCGTGGGACAAATGAGAAACGTTAAGAGCTTTGATTCGATGCGACTTGCAGCAGTGTCATTAGCTAACGGCTGATGGTTTATTTGCACAATGAATATCTATTCGAATGGAACTGAGCTCATAAGAGCATAGCTGGCAAGGGCGAGCACGGGTGTCTATCTCCGTTCGCAGCCAAAAGCCCCGACAGGAGCACACCATGTTGAATTGCATAGTGTGGAAGGCGGTATTTCAAACATCACATGTTTACCCGCTTATTCATACAGTATGTAACCCTTGCTGTGGAGGGTATTCAATTCGTCAACTGCCCACGCATGACTTGCACCCATACCGTTGGTTGGATCCCTGCTGAAAGAATGGCGAAGATAACCCAGAATCGACCACCAAAAAATGAAACGAAAGACGAAGCATAGCTCTATCTGTCGATGCCCAGCTTTATTGGCGAGATGAAGGGGACCGCAGATCCGCGATGCCCTCCTCACACCTAGGTGAGGCCGGCGGCCATGATGTCGCTCTCGACATGACCAACCACACGACCAACCAATATATGAACAATCATACTTAGCAGAAATGGCATGCTTCCCCGTTCATTCATCGGCAAGTACAGGGCCAGAGGGCCAAATGTTGCTCGGCTCCAGCTATCATAGCTGCAGTCATGATCTGGACCACATCATGTGGAAGCACACAAACGTGCTAGTATTGCCGGCTTTTCTCCTTTGAGTGCACAACTCTGTGCCTCACACTAGGCAACTACCCAAGCTTGGCTCGGTGCCAAGCTATCAGCCCCTCATATTATTGTGCTGGTGGTTGGTGGTGACATGCATTCCTTCACTTGCATAATCTTTTGGCAAGGCAACCCATAGGCCGGGATACGTCCTGTCGCTCTGCAGGAGCGGTTTGCTATGCCTGTCTAAATCCGAGATATCTACAGCTACGTTGAGAACGTGTCCAAGTAGAAGAACATGTTCGCTAACCGTCCAATACCCTCTTCTTGAGTATTGGCCATTATGCCCATCTCTACTAGAGTCCAATTACTGGCATAATACCAAGCCAACGAGAGGACAAGGCTATCAGGGGTCACGTATATAACCTAGCATCTTTCCACGACATGATGACCACCATCCTCATTGTACCTTTGCAATACCCATCTTTGCTTCGCACTTCAGCCCTCGTAGCTCATTACAGGCTAAACATCCAATATGGCTCAGTCCACCACTCCAGAACTCTCGGATCCCAGCCATGGTGGTCCGAAACTCCTGGACAGCGGAGGTGAGCTGGGCGTTGGACTGGTTGGCTCCGGCAGGGGAGCGCGCCGCGCGACTGAGGTCGAGGGGGATAGGGTCATCGTCGTAGGCAGAACGAGCGAGAGCACGAGATTTGGAGCGAGGAGAGTCCGGGCCGGAGCCGAACCGGGAACCAAGTGCGGGATGGGTGGGAGTATACGTTGCCTTACCGGGGGTCTGGTAGTTCTGGTTGGTACCCTTGGTGGTGTTGAATTGGTGCTTCAGATCGATGAATTGGTCAGTGAAGGTAGGCTTCCTGGCCCCCTTGGTCTTCCGGGACGAAATATAAGCGTTATAGGCGGCCTCGCCGCCTTCGATGTGACGGAAATTTTTGGAGGATGCGATAAGCTCTGGATAGAGAGCGCGGAGACCGGGGAGCGTAGCGAACAAGTTGTGCAACTGTGAATGAGAAGCGGTGCACCAACAAAAACTGCACCTACAACAACAATACTAGCGTCAAGACATGTGAGGGTTTTGGAGCCCCAATGGAATCAAGATTTCCACGACACTCTGTATGAATCCGTCCTCTTAGGCCTGTTAGGCTTGCGCGTGGCTAAAACTCTCCAGGTGTTGTCGGTGCATCCCTATATCCAACACGACCGCCCTCCGCAGTGGGAGAATCACGTCTGAAGAGCAGGTTCCCGTTATATAAGAAGCAAACTGTCAAGTTCTTGATAGTACTACTGAACTATAAAGCTTGTATCTGCAACAGAATCAATCAAACCGCATCTAGTGTCCCCTAATTGACGGACGTGCTCCAGCACCGGAACGTTGCATCTACCTGCCTGTAGTTGTATGCATCAAGTACTTGCCCGAGGAGCTGACCCCAAAGTTTCAGCTCATCAGTCTCACATTCTAGCCAAAATGATCCAGCATACACAGGCTTCGTTGCTATCCAAAACTGCAGATAGTAAGCTGCAGATTCCCAGTCTATGATCCCAGTGACATGGCTGCCATCCTCTGATATCATGATGTTTTTTGGTCCAAGGTCTGCATGGTAGAAGTGAAAGGGGAGGTTGATATCCGGGAGGTGGTCAGTTGAGATATTTGCCATATAGTCCCGCAAAGCCTCTAGTGAGAATGGGCCAAGGATTCTCGGCAATCATGATGGGTGGGATAAAGGGGCGTTCTCCATTAGCCTTGGCTCGTAAACACCGCATCCAGAGACTGTTTCAAACCGAGATGAGGTGTGAGTAGCCAGGATAGCACAGGACTACGCGACATCATAGGCGATTCGTGTGCGTTAAGATAAAGTGAGCTACAGCCAAGCTCGTTCCAATGTTTGTCCCCTGACTCGCTTTGTTATAAGGAAAGTTCTGTTCAGCTCATGATCAATCCACGAATAGATAACCTCAGAGACAGGAACCTCCGGGGCCTTTTCGCACACAAACCTGAGTGTATTGGCCTCGAGCTCTAGACCTTTGCACCAGGCATGTACCTTGCAGAACGCATTCTCTCCTAGACACCAGACAGCTGCTGAAGTACCCCCAACGTGTATCCTATCCATCGAAGGGTCTCCGCTCAGTATATCATTTTTGGTCTTATTTCGAAGATAGAATGTGCTCTCGCCATCTCGCCAATCAATTATTATGTCCCTTGGTGTAGCCTGTGGATCATTTATTCTTTCGCAGACAACTGAGGAGCCCAGTATCCATGTTTGAGGACCGATTCGAGCAATAGAATCTCCTATCGGAGGTAGCATGGGACTATTGCAGGCTAAGTTAATGCCTACAAAAGAATTGTTTGGCTTGTACAAACCAGGGCATTATCTAGATTATGATGATATGCATCATGAAGGACGCACAACTGATGCCAGGCCGAGCATGTAAAAGGCGGCTTAAAGTCCGCTTAATACTTCAACCCACGGCGAGAAAGTTTCCGCTCGAGATGCTCTCAGTCAAGGATGGCGTGCAGAAGAAGCAGGAAGGCCTCAGGGTGTCAGAAGACTTAGGGCCTAAAAATAGGGGATAAAAATAAACTACTTAAAGAGCCTGCTAAGTTTATCCTAAACTTACCTCAGTATTTTTGTTACTTAGGATTGAGGTCTCAAGTTTTCTGCCATCTCCTAGGAAGGGTCTGAAGGCAGTGGGGAGTTGGATTGGAAAGATTCAGGGGTTCCAGTGGAACAGATTACACTGATCGTAGCACTGAGCTATGTACGGATGACACTAAGTCTAAGCAGAAATATAATATAATACATATAAAACGCGCCATGTTTTTTTTTATTTTTATTTAATATAAAAGCGCATTTTATTCAATAATACGGTATTAAATCCATCCCTAGATCTCAGGAAACGTGGGGTATATTGGGGACCTCCTGTTGGAAAATTGTAAGGCACGTTCCAGAACCACGGATAGTAAATCTCTACACAAACTCTCTCTCTGCCTCCGGCCATAGTACATCAGCATATCACCAACAGGCCACCTATTTCTAAACAGTCACATTGGGTTCCTCTATGCAATACGCCTGGGCCCAGCTCAACGCCCTCAGTTGGATTGATTTTATCGCCCATGCCTGATCGATTACCGTTACTCGGGCGCCCCCCTATTACATACTCCTCGGCTGTTCGCAAGAATTATAATGTTCTGAGCGAACTTGATCATGTTCCAGCAATCAAGAAACAATATACCGACTTCTGGGCTCAGCGAAAGTCAATTGAAGCCCTTGTGAGGCACCAACTCCGACTCCAAAATAAAGATGCCTGCACGGTTCTCGATCCACAAGTGTGGATTCAAGGGGCGTTCAATGTTTGCGTCCTTGTTGAAGTGACTTCGGGCGATTTGACTACGAAACTTATTTTCCGTTGTCCCAAGCCTCATAGACTTGTTGGAATTGTGGATGAAAAGCTGAGCTCTGAGGTCGGAGCGTATGTGTGGATGCAAGAAAAATGTCCCGACGTCAGGATTCCTCACCTGTTTGGATTTGGTTTTTCGGATGGGCGCCAGGTAAATAAGTCTGCTAGCCTCATGTGCATCTGTATTGATGAAAGAGCTTAGTTCACGCACGTAACGAGCCAGCCATTCTACGTCCGTCTCGTGCATACATTGTGGCGGTCTCTCTACTCCCTCTTTCAATTTCCGATCTTGTCACAATATACGAAGTTCTCGACAGCCCCCAGCGTTTGTACGCCATATATGCTACTGGAACACATCGGCTCCGACAAAGTACAAATGCTATCCAACACTCTGGATAAGTACAGGGCAGATCCAGAACGCAGGCAAAACCTATTCCACGGCTTGGCTAGAATCATGCTGTCTTTGGCCCGTATTCCTCAGACTCGCATTAGTTCTTTCCAGTTCCACAATGATAGTACAGTAGCTCTGACAAACCGATATCTGTCTTGCTCGCTTGCAATCCTGGAAAACGATCGTGCACCAAGATCTATACAACGGAACGATCTGTATTCCTGCACGGACTCTTTCGTTTCCGATTTGCTTACCTTTCATGATGGGCGATTACTCACTCAACCAAATGCCGCTTTCAGCGAGAATGACTGCCGTGGCCAGATGGCTGTAATGTCGTTACTGCGAGCAATCTCGCATCGTCACATCAAACGGGAACACCGCAGCGGGCCATATCTTCTTAAGCTTACTGACATTAACCCAAGTAACATTTTCGTCGACCACGATTGGAATGTTCAAGGCCTGATTGACTTGGAATGGATTTGCGCAACACCAGTTGAAATGCTTGATGTTCCATATTGGCTGACTGGGTGCAGCATCGACGAGATTCGTGGCAAGGAATATGCCAAATACGACCAAGTACGACAGGAATTCATGAGTGTATTGGAAAAGGAGGAACGCGAGGCGACAATGGAGCATGGTATTCCGGTCTCTAGAACCATGGGAGAGATGTGGGACTCAAAAGGAGTGTGATTTTGGCACTGCTTAACATCAGTGGATGCCATGAATTTTCTCCTTGAAGACCACCTGTGCCCATCAGGATATTTGTCTTCTGAGGTTGAGCGAGCCGTATCAGAGTTTTGGTGCGATGACGCAGGTGATGTTGTCAAAAAGAAGCTTGCTGATAAAGCAAAGTATGACGAGTTGCTAAAATCTCGTTTCGCATAGTAATGAGCGGCGGCCTCTTTCGCCTTTCTCCTGGCCTCCCTTTCGGCTTTGGCTCGTCGCCTCGATGAGATCACAATCTCCATATTGCTCACTTCGTAACAGCTCATCCAACTGCAGCATTTTCGATGATCGCGTCGTACGACCCGGATGAGTATCGGCCGCCTCCTGCGTCGGCCATGGTTAAGGTTTGAGTTGATGCGTGACTTTTGAAATTAAAGGAGGACAGCGAGTAAACCAAGAGTCATATAATTTTTTGATAGCTTATGCCATTTAATTGAATCGTGTAGAAGCTGGCGCGAGTATTTACAGGACACAATGACACCGATGATGTCTTGTAGCACACACGGTAAGGGAGGCTCATGGATTTGACATACTAGCAGGGTTCTGTATGGAACCTTGTGATATGTGAAAGTGGGGTTTCCTGGACATGCAGACCTTCTTTGAGGCCAACCAACCCAACTTCGGATATCATTGGCTGTCCAGGCGACGCCAAGCTATTACAGCCCTTTAACCAATAAGATTCAGGGCACGCCCCACCCAGCCACTCAAGTGACTCCACCTTCCAGTCCTTTCAGTCAGACCGGTTTCACAAAAACCTTGAGTTTCAATTGTTTTAACCTACCCTAGACTCGGCTTTATAATTGCAAAAGGCACTAGCCCTAATCGGGTCTCATGGTTGACAAGTTTCTGCGCCTATGCCAAGCCTTTTATGCGACAACGTGAACATCTCAACATTGCTCACACACAACAAACTCAAGATGGCCGACGTCAAGGATATCACACCGGACCTTGAGAGGCTGGACTATCAGCTAGATGATCTCGAAGAAAAATTGCAGCCTTTACTGGACAATCTTGAAGGCATGGCCTCTCAGTTGCCCCTATTAGACAAGGCAAAGCTATTCTCACTCACAGCTTACGCAATCGAATCTCTTATGTTCTGTGAGTTACCCGACATGCAAGTCTATAAAATGCTCTATGGGATGATTAATGCTAACATTCGCGACAGCATCACTGAAATTGAACGAAGGCAACGACGCACAAACAGAGGCCGTTCTTACTGAACTCAAGCGAATTCAACAATACTTTGGAAAAATCAAGACCATCGAGTCTCCTCCGGAGCCTGCAACGCGTAATCTGACTATTAACCAAGAGGCTACCGCACGTATTTTGAAGGCCGACCTGGTATGGAGCTTCACAAAAAAACACAAAACGATCCCAAGACTAATTTCCCATAGGGCGACAACAAATCAATTAGCAATAAGCTTGCTGAAAAGATTGCAGAGGAGCGAGCCAAGGCCCTGCTCAAGTCCGTCGAGAATCGAAAGCGACCTGCAGAGGAGTCGCCTGTCCCGTCTCAACCCAGCTCTTCTGCAGAGGGAAAGGATAAGAGCAAGAAAAAGCAAAAGAAGAACAAAAAGAGCAAGGGGAAGAATTAAGATTTGATCCAACATTATGCCGATGAGCCGAAGTATGAGAAGATGCACAGAAGTTTGGCGCCAAAGTCGACATCAGAACTTGGAGAATCAGGGAAAAAAGCTTTTAGAATGATACCCCAGATCGTGAGGGCATATCGCACTCATCGCAACAACGGAGATACCGGGCATTTCACTATCGGATCAAGTGATTATTTAAAATGCAATAAACGGTGAGGAAAGCAGTCTCGCAATTTATTTCTAGAGAGGTCTGTCCTACTATAACAATGCCCTGTACTCCATTTTCGTTATACATCTCATAAGCGCATCGTTTATGGTGTGCATCTGCCCATGTATCGGGGATACAAGCAAGCTTCTCGCACAGTCCAGAGCTTGAGAAGCCACGCCAGGAATCTATACAGGTGTTAGTAAATATCCAACCATCGAGGTACCAGATAATATACCGCTCAGCTCCCAGACCGTAACCTCCGTGAGGAGTAGATCCGTACTTGCGCTGGTCAGTATACCAGAAATATCCAGTAGGATCAATGCCCTCTCGCTTGTAACCAGCCATGAGCTCCTCATAATCCCAAATTCTCATACTGCCACCAACAATCTCGCCAACACCGGGCATCAGAACATCGACGGACTCGGTCACGCGAGGATCATCCTTAGCCCTTGACATGTAGAAGGACTTGATCTCGACGGGGAAATGAGTGAGGAAAATAGGGCGGTTAATCTCGTCGGTCATCTTGCGCTCAGCAGCCTCGGCACTGGTGACCTGTCAGTTTGTGCGCCGTTTAGAACTTACGGGAAACTTACATATCGTCGCCGAAGGTGTGGTCGTTGCCATCCTCGTTCTTGATACCGCGCTCTCGCAACCAATCAATGGCATCAGAATATCGCATGCGCAAGAATGGCCTAGAAGGCTTCTCGAAGTCGGGGTTGTACTTCTTGATGGCCTCGGCGGCAACAGGGTTCTCGAGGGTTAAGTCGATGACACGGCAGATAACGTGCTCAAGATGGTCCAGGAGGTTGTCAAAGGTGATGAAATCCAGCTCAGCCTCGACGTGGGAGTACTCAGAAAGCTGAGTCATAGTCAGTTACCGTTCAACAAGATAGACCAGGTAGCTAGTTCTCTCATTAAAAGATTACTTACATGGCGACGGGTAAGAGACTTCTCAGCACGGAAAGACTTTTCAATACAGTAGCAGTCGCCAAGGACAGGCAGAACAGTCTCGAGATAAAGCTGACTGGACTGGGTCAAGTATGATGTCTCGCCATAGTAGTCGAACTTGAAGAGAGTAGAGCCACCCTCGACCTGAGTCTGCACAAGAGCTGGAGGGCTGACCTTCTTGACATCCAACTCCTTGTAGACGGTATGGAAAGCATCCTCAACGATGTCGCGAACGAACATGACGGCAGCAGGCTTCTCGTGGCGGAGAGTAAGATGGCGGAGGTTCATGAGAGTGTTGGTGTCACCGTCAACGGGGACTAGGTTGGTGAAGGCCTCGTCACCACCAGGGGCCTTAGCGATGACCCTGAAGTAGTCGGCACGAAGTTCTCGGTCGAGAGGGGCGTGAGCACCAGCGGGAACCTCCCAAAGCTCACCAATGATCTCGAGAGAGGTCTCTCGTGAAAGGGTAAGAGCATCGTAGGTCTTGGAGAGATCTCCAGAAAGAAGACACTGCATGTAGTTGAGACCGCGGCGCAGGGTCACAAAGATAAGGCCACCCTGCTTAGCAACACGGTTGACACGGCCCTGAACAGAGACACGCTTGACACCCTCAGCAGGCTCATCCTTGCTCTTTCGGAGGGTACCAATCTTGGCAGGATCGGTCTCCTGGAGGTTGATCGCAACAGGCTCTGGCAATGCAGGGTCGTTGGTGATCTTGATCTTCTTAGCCTCCTCGAGGACAGCTAAGCGAGCAGCCTCGTCCTGAGCATCCTTCTCGGCTCGCTTGGCAGCAGCCTCCGCCTTCTTCTTCTGCTGAGCAGCGTAGGCTACAGCCTTCTTCAATGCCGACTTGGCAGCAGGCTTGTACTCTTCATCGTCCTTCTTCTTAACCTGGTACTCGGACTCGGCTCCGTGGCGGTAGTAGGCTTCAAGAAGAGTCTTGAAGGGGGCGGCTTCAGTGCCCTGAATCTCGGGGAGATCGCTTCCGGCTTCTTCGTCGACGTAGATTACCGCCATTTTATCCAACGTTTTTCTGCTTCAATCGATGCGGAAACAGAAAATCGCGGCGTTGGGTAGGAACTTGGAGGGGTTGTGGTGCCCCGCGATTGATTGCTCTCCCCTTGACTCACGCCCGATAATGGCGGGGTGAAAAATTGTTAGTCACCAACCTGCCTTATCTTTCCACGTTTCACCAGGTTTCACCGCGATAAGAGCTCAGCTTCACTATAATTCTTCTGCGATGCCGGACGACAAGGTATGGTCTATCCAGTAGGGAGCTTCTATGGGTTTGGTACTTTATCTGACTTTCGCCAATTCATACCAATTGGGCCAAATGAGCATCTCTCCCCTTGAAGTAATATTATGGTAAACTACAAGAAAGCGACGTACTGGGAGCAAAATGCTCTTCATGAGAGTCTAATGTGTAACAGCTAATAGCGGATGCCCCATTGATATCCTCCCTAATTTTCAACTCGAGCCTGAGTTCCTAAACGCCATGCCCAGTGAAATCAACTTTTTCAGGAAATCATGTTAGCCCCCAAACATCTCAGACCTTTGCGGTCGTAATCAATCGTAGCCTTGGCTAACCTCATGACTCAAATAATGGAGGTGCCCACTAAAAAGTTGCTGGGCGGCTGTCAACGGAAGGTCTTAGAGTGCTCTGGGCCCCTGGTGCTTGGGGAAATGCCTCTACCGAGGCCCTACTGGCCAATCTTCTCCATCCCTCGTTGAAATTTGCCGCTTATGATTGGCTGGTCCTTCGGTACCGCGGTATTCTTTCTTTCCGATCTTTCTCCTCATACTCAACATGTTGAACTTTGTTCTTCAACACTAACAACACATCACCAAATCTTTGACCAAACCTTCACAACCAACAATCACAATGCCTCGTCAACGATCCGTCGGCCGCGCTCCTTCGCGCCCTACCGCTGCTGCTCCTAAGCCTGCTCCTCAGCAGACTCGCCCTGCCGCCACCCACGCTGCTCCCGCCGCCGCTCATCCTCCTGCCCAGGCCATGCCTCCTCAGGCTGCCGCTCCTCAGGGTCCCGGACTGTTCGGTCAGATGGCCAGCACTGCTGCGTAAGCGACCCCTTCCGAATCTATAATAATTGGTGTCTTTGGAGTTCCAAGCTGCGGGTGGAGCAAAGATCTTGGAAGCATCTATGGAGCTTATACTTTGAACACGTGTGGCTAACTTGTTCTCAGTGGTGTCGCTATCGGCTCCTCAGTAGGCCACGCCATCGGCGGTCTCTTCTCCGGCGGTTCCTCCGAGGCTGCTGCTGCCCCCGTCCAGGCCCAGGCCGCTCCTCAAGAGCAGTCCTGGAACCAGAACAACTGCGCCGGCGTCGCCCAAAACTTCACAAAGTGCATGGATGAGAACAACGGAAACATGCAGATTTGCAACTGGTACCTTGAGCAGCTCAAGGCTTGCCAGGCTGCCTCTGGCCAGTAAGCGCAGATGAATTAGAGATTAAAGAGAGCAAAAGGAACTTGATATCACTATGGGAAGGGAAATAACACCGGGGATATATATCTCCTGACAGCGTGCGTGCATATAGGAATCTGGCGGGGAAATCTACTGTTACATCTCAGCACTGTCAAATTGTATAATACAACCAAAAAAAGACATTACTCCCACTCAAAATTGGGAAACCCTTTAATCATCCTTTTCCTCCTCTTCTGGCCGTGGCTCAAAGTTCAGCTTTGTTTGTTAGCAAGTTCATGATTTAGAGTGGGTTCTCGGTCCTTACCGAATTTCCGTTGTACAACTGTTGATCTCTTTGCTGGTCTCTGTGATTCTGGAACGACTGAACCCGCTCCTGAGAACTGGCTGGCGCATCGTTCGTAGGCCCTCGGTGCCCAGTACGATCATCACCACCTCCAAAGAGGCTGAAGATGGATGTGAAAATGCCGAGAATGAATCCAATGATCTTGGAGAAAATGCCCTGTGAATCGTCGTAGGCGTTCGTAAACTTCTTGACGGGTATAAGCACCAGTGTCGAAGAAGGAGAGAGGCCGAGGTCTCCCAATGCTTTGTCCTCCTCAGTCTCATCAACATTCTTGTTTGGTAGAGGTGTCAGAACCTGCTTGAACGTATACGGCTGTGAGCCATCGGTTCTGTTTTCGTCCACCCATTGTCGAACCTCCTTCAAGGGCGCAGTCGTCTTAAAGCGAGACCTCAATGTTGATCCGTCAAATAAGCGCACTTGAAGAGCTGTTATCGCACCGGCCTTGGAGGCAGTTGACAATTTTGTTTCTGGTGCATTCACCAGTGATGCCGCAACGTCGCCGCCCTTGAGACCATCAAGTTTCTGCTTCTCACGCTGCTCGGCACGTAGGCGTCGCTCAGCCTTGTCGTCTTCGATGCGCTTGAGAATTCGTGCTCTCTCCTCTTGGTCTTGCTGCCTCTTCTTCTTCACTGCCTCAGCTGCCTTGTGAGCCCGGGCATTGTCCGTGTCCATACCAGCTTCGGCCTCGGCCTTGGCTTTCTCTTTCGTTCTCGCGCGCTCCTCCTTCACCTTGCGCTCATTCTCTTCCTTCTGGGCTTGCAGCCTAGCAGCCCTCTCGGCTAATATCCGACGAACATTCTCTGACGTAGAAGGGGCTGCTGTCGGTGGAGTGTTCTGCTCTGGCACTACAGGTGTCTCTGTCCGGGGTTGTGGTGGGCTGGCCTGTTCTGGTTCTGGGGCTGGTTGAGTGGTAGCCGGAGCTGGAGCTGCAGATATAGAGCTGAAAGCAGTCTGGACTCTGCGCAAGAAATCCTCTTTGCTAGTCCCTGGGGTAATATACTCCTTCAGCTCTCCATTCTTGATGATAACAACAGTCGGAGTCCGTGGCAGAGGAAAGATCTGAGCTAGATATCCGGCTTCTTCGGACCCAGCTTTGAGACGTAGTGCAACAGCGTGTTCCTTGAGTAAGTCGCTCATCTACACCGCAATTAGCCCCATTACACATGATCTTCAGAATGCAATGGTCCTACTGTATCGTCGGTGAGAAACTCATTTTCCCATTGTGTGCTTTCATCGCTCTCATCTAAAATGCATGTGAGTTACTGCGTGGGGCCAACATGATGACAAAACATACCTGTCACGAAACATAGAACAAGCTTCTGCTGGCCGACGGCTGTCGAGATACCTTCTTGAAGGGTTCCTTCGTAAAACATGGTAAAATTGCGATGAAGATGCAAGATTTTAACGGAAGATTAGAGAGATCGAATTAATAGTCGACGAGTGAGTTTTTGTGAACGAGACAAAGTTGCGACGTGTTGATTAGCTGAAAGGTGTCTTGTCTTTATTCTCTACTCCCTTCAGTCTTTGCAAATATCTGTGACACGGTGAATGAGAATTGAAGGCGCCTCAATTGATTAAATAGAAAAAAAATATTGGCCATTCAATAAAGTAAAGCAAAATATTATTGTCACGAATCAACTCCAAACATGTGTAGTCAAACAAAAGCTTGAATTGTGGATGTAAACCATCATGAGTGAAGGCACCTATGAGAAGTTATGACGCTTATGGCATCACGTGGCCGTAGTTTCAGCGCCGACTTTCGGTTTGGGGGGCTTACTCAGCGATTTTGAGCTCGCCATCCAGTAGAAACTTTGCAAAGAGTCTAACAAGGAATAAGTGAATGAATGAGTCAAAGAAAAATAAGTGAATGAATGAGTCAAAGAAAAATAAGTGCATCTTCATCTGACTTTTATTATTCTAATCTTCCTTTCTAACTCTCTCAATTGAGACGTTGCTTGCACAAAAGAGTCCGAAAATGCTTATAGACACTGCTTTCCTGCCTTGGGCAGAAAGCAAAGGAGTCAAACTCAAAGGTGTTGAACCACGAATTCTCCCAGGTCGAGGTATTGGCATTGTCGCAACTCGTGATATCAGAGTGAGTAACAAACAATATTTTAAACTTGTTCTAATATTTCTTCAGCCAAATGAAACTATCTTGAGCGTGCCAATGAAGGCACTTCGCACTATTGACACAGTTCCGAAGAACATCACAGAGGCTCTCCAAGGCGTCTCAGTTCATGGCATTTTGGCTGCTGAAATTGCCCTTGACGAAAGTGATGACTTTTCTATATGGAAAACGGTTCTGCCAACCCGGGAAGATCTAGAGGCTGGTATGCCCATGATGTGGCCGAGTGAACTTCAAGCCCTTCTGCCGAAGAGAGCTAAGGATCTTTTGGATAATCAGAACACCACATTCAGACGCGAGTGCGAAATTGTCCTGAAAGCATTTCCAAAATTGACCAGGGATAACTACCTTTACGCTTGGGTGCTCATCAACACCAGAACATTTTACAACAGCATGCCCAAGATGAAAAGCTATGCTCATGCTGACCGACTAGTTTGCATGCCAACAGCCGACCTCTTCAATCATGCTGACCAAGGATGCAAGCTCGCCTATTCAGCCTTCGGATACAGCGTTCAAGCCGACAAAGTCTATCGCCAAGGTGAGGAAGTTTACGTATCATATGGTCCTCACTCAAACGATTTTTTGTTGGTAAGTCACGGTCTTCTATGGTATATGACTGACTAATAATTTTCTCCTGACCGAGTATGGTTTCATTCTGGATACGAACCGCTGGGATGAGGTATACATCGACGAAGTGATACTCCCAAGGCTCAACAAGACACAGCGTGCTGATCTTGAAAGCATCAATTTTCTCGGGAGATATACTCTTGATGATCAGACGCTGGGATGTCACCGTACTCAAGTCGCTTTGCGAATGCTATGCTGCACACAGAGACAATGGCAGCGGTTCTTTGATGCTCAAGACGATGGGCGATCATCGCAGGCCGAGGTTGATGATCTATTGTTGACAGCACTAAAAGAGTTCTTGAACATTATCCATCAGACGCTCGACGATGTAGATGAGATAGAAGGTGGCTCGAGTAGCCAACGCGAGCTTTTGCGGCGCAGATGGCAACAGATTGAGGCTATGGTTACCAAGACAATAGGAACCCTTTCATGAATTATTCTCAAAATGCATGTATGAAAAGTAGCCCTGGATATTGCATTATTGTGGCTATCCTATTTCTATCCTGCGGTGTAGCTACACGGCACGGTGATAATATGTTTATCTTCTCTGCCCTTAAAAAAAATCAATGAGGGACAACCCTGTACTCGCCCAGGCCGTAACTTCTTACTGACGATGTTCCCCCTAGATCCTCTCCAACTAACTCATTCTCGATAGTCCCGTGGAGCCCGAGAAAAAGCGATGTCTTTACCAAGCTTTCGTCCCAGGCTTTTTCAACGCCCTCGCACCGTATTATCCGGCTTCGGGGAGGATGCAGAGAAGATGTAACCACGAAAGCCTGTCACCGTTGGGAGATATGTTGATATCTGAATATTAAATCAGGGTGTTGACTGGGTCACTGTCCCATCCGCACCGTTTACTGATCACGTGCCATGGCGCTTGGCCTCTTTGTTGGTCGGCGCTTAAGGTTAAGGTGGCCGGCAAGCAACCACCACAGCGACCGCGATAAGAACCCACCTACTTCTAAACAAGTTATTCTCGTGGCAATATCACCCATTTATGTTTACTAGGACCCAATTCGCTCGGGAAAATGACGGTGATCTATTATATCCGTACCGGTAGGTCATATTTGATTTGAGTGATGGACATAAACTTACTCTCCAGGCAACATACTGCTCACCAGCAGCCGAAAGAATCAATCTGGCGACAGGGAGAATCTAAAATTATTTGCAGCTTGTTTAGTCGGCAAAAGTCCAGGTATGAGCGCTTGGTATTTTGGACGATGATGGCCTCTGATGGTTGGTTTGCTTGCAGACAGACAAACTAGTCGAATCGATAAAAGTGGGTGTGCCAGTGAAATGGCATGATACATACGATGTCATTAATCCTTTTGGGTGATATACGGAGCGCTAGACTGGAAATTGTCTGGCTATTTGATTTCGACCAAGATTTCATCTATCTTCTATCTTCGTAAGAAGGATGGTTTCTCTTCTGCTAGTCTTGCTTTGGCGAGTCAACGCGAGCTCAGCCTTGCTGATTTCACCCCTATAAGCACACCCGATCCTACTGATAACATAGACCAGCTTGTCGTTGGTGAACCTTAGGAGCCTGACTTTGGGCGCATTTCAGTGAAAAAGGCTATTCCTACGCGGGTCTTGAAAGACTTTGTTGATATATGGCGGCATTTACTCCGGAGGCAGAAGAACGACATTACCTTCTCTAAGCTTGCACATGCTGTTGTGAGCATCGCCGCCTTGAATTTCTCTGTCTACGACCGAACAGGATTTGATTACAGCCAAGGTGGTCCCTATGTATCGATCCAGCATCTCCCACAGTGGGACAGGCCCAGCACCAACTTCTTTCAAGCCGGGGCATCTTGGTTCGTTCCAACACCAGATGCACGGCAAGGAGTTAGCCTTGTTCGACAACATATTAAAGCTCGAGATGCAGACAGAAAACATCCTTCACTTTGTAGTAACAGCTATGCTATCCTGACACTCCAGCCTATCATACTCTGCAGACTTGGCGGCAACAGCCTGGAATGGACTCGCCCAGAAATATTTTACAACGGCAAGGCACTACCGGACAGGGCGATCAGCATGCTTCTGTGGGCAGCACGCACAGAGCTAGCACCGACACAGCTAAACAAGTTTCCCGTCGAGATACAAGATACAATCCTTAGAATGTCATGCATCAGTTCTATTGCGGCGGGTGTTGTGGGTTGTCAGTTGGGGCTCGGCTTGCCTTTTACCTGGGGCAACAAGGACATATTCTTTGAACTGGAAGAATGCAAAAGGAAGCGCACCGAGTTCTCCGAACCTGAATCGCAGATATTCCTGAAACAAGGATTCACTAGTGTTTCTTATAAACCGAGGCAAAAGGCACCCAAGTTCATAGGCGGCTTGGTACCGAGCCCAAACGCAAAAGCTCCAGACGGCGGCTATATCAAGAAACTCGAATTCATACCACGTCATACTCCCAGCTCATAGTTTTCGTAGCAATGGTCCAATACAGTAATATATCTGAGGGTCTATCCATAAGTAACAGATCACGGCTACGCGACTTGCAACTACTGAGTCTCTCATCTTTGTTACACCTTGACGAATGGGTATGGACGATCTTTGATGTGTTCTGCCCATCCAATGATCTCTCCAGCATCGCGCCACAAGTGTAACTTTCGACTGAGCGAAGTGAAGTCACCATCCTCAATATTTGTAGAATCCAATATCAGTTCCGATATGGACCATGGCATAGACCTTCTTGACCTCATTCTCAGTCTCGAAGCAAGCATTCGCACATTGGTCTTCAGTCGAACCCCATGGCGCACCCTTTGCTTTGGATTCGACTATACAAAAGTCGTAGGTATAGGCCGATCCGCCAGGCCGACAGGATATCTTGAATACCACCAAGTCAGGACGGCCTCCTCTGTCCTCCTCCTGAATGACTTCGTATCCTTCATTAGGGGGGGAACAGCCAAGCCAGAACCGCACCGTGTCTCAACATCAGCCCAATGATCATGATCAGCCAGTTCTCAATTATCCTGGTAGTTACAAATTTGTGACTGCCAGTCTTACCCAACACTTACCCCACCCCCGTCCACAACTGTGGCTTCGAATTATAACCTCAAGGCCAAGCAGCTTGAGATTGCTATATTAGGTGTGAATGTATTCTACTATTCTCTCGAGAGCAATGCGATCACCTTCCATCGTCCCGGCAAGGATCTTGGGCACCCATCCCTCCGTATATCCACCTCCAAAATCAATAACCCAAGCATCCTGATTTACATCAATTAGGATATTATCCGGTTTCGCATCTCCCCAAACGATTCCAGCATCATGTAGTTGGCCAACAGTTTCCTGAATTTGTGCAGCCCATCTCTCCCTTAGCGCAGCTTGGGTTCCCGGCCGCACTGCACACGATAGTGTTACACGTTCACAGTCAATATAGGTGAGTAAAAGACCGAAAATAACACCGTCGTTATTCCGCACTAGGCCATGGAGGCGTGAAATACTGATCTTGTTGTCAAGCTGTGCTCGGTCGATCTTCCTATACGTATCCAGTTCATTTTTGAGGAATTGCTTGTCGCCACGGTGCACGAGCTTTAGGAATGCAATTGTCCCGTCGTTCAAAAGCACTTTGCGCGGCGTATGAGAAGGCGGACCGACCACATTCTCTTGACAAATCCGTACTTCAGACGGGTCAAAGCACATCCATGGCGCACAGGATTCATCAGTAAGAGAAATACCGAATGGAGACCCTTGTTGGCTGTCTCTGTCTAGCTGTGGCATAAGCTCACCGGAAACTGCTCGCAAGGTACAAACGAAAGTTTCAGGGTTGAAAAAGCTGTTCAGGGTCGGTAGTGCTGCCTTGTCTGGAGTGGGCAGTTTCCGGAAAATAGGGAGCAGAGGCTTGACAATCTAATCCTAGAAGTCCTCGACAGTTACACCATCTAGCTCGAACTCTTGGGCAACTTTCAAGAAGAAGAGATAACTTTCTTTCAACTTGGGCGACTTGGAAAAGTTATTGGCAGATAGATGTATGACAAAGCGTTTGGCATTATACATGACTACCAGCTCTGAATTGGTGTTTATATCGCTAAAAGTGAACTCGATTACGCTCCATGCCGGTTGTGTTTGAGGCGGCGACAGTGCGTTGTTAGAAGTCTCGGAGGTCATATCTTCCCAACAGTGTATTAATCTGAGTTGTCGTAAATCTTAGATATAAGGGCGGTGCAAGCTGGCATAATATAATGACGTTGGTTATGTTGACGAGGCTTTGTTGATGAAGATTTGTTGCCGCACGTGGTGAGTCGATCTAAAAAGCAGGGTTAGATAACTAATCAATAGGTCATCATAATTGGATAGCGACGCGCGGTAGCTACATATACAATATCAGTGTCACAACTAAGGAGGTTTTTTATCCATACGTTTAGCGAAGCAATAGTAAAAGACGTACCACTTTGTAGGATAAAAAGAAAAGGAAACCCGCATCACTTTAAGCTCATTCGTAGGTTTAAACACTGCTACAGACTTACTTATTCTTTATTCTTCTTATTCGCCTTTACCTACAGAGAAATCCGTCTGAAATCATGTGTTATCGTTACTACCGACAGTACCGTTGTCATTACAGGAAATATAGCCGTCTGGAGTACTGTGCACGAGCTACATTCAGCGCCCAGACTTATAGATGGTCCATGTGCCCAAATGGAAGATCCGTTACGGCTGTGGCCGATGAGAACCTCTGCGGGAGGCCGGAATGTTACCTAGCGGACCTAAAGAGAAATGGCTGGATATGCTGTTATTGTGGTGTCTAGGTCCCCCCTAGAGGGCAAATGGGGGATTGTCCGCATTGGGTCTGTCAAAGCTGTACCTATACTCAGTATTAGTAGGTTTGTGGAATTTCCTGGGAATATAAGTAACTGCTAAAGCGCGTTTAGGGGATTATCTGTATTAGGTCTGTTAAACAGCACCTATTTTCTCATGAGTCTCCTATGGACGGATTCTCCAGCCTGGGGGTTCCGCTCTATTGTCTTTAGATGAATCTTTACAAGTTCATTTTCGAGGTATGTCTGCACCGGGGGCGGGTTGGGGTCCGTCAGCACCAATCTCCAAGTTCGCTGATTTCGCCTGAAGTAAGTTGGTCAGTTATAATTTAGAAACAACGGGTGAATTAGAGTCATACCATATAGGCCATGGCCCCATAGTACAAGCAGTCCAGGTATCCTCTTTAACTGTCAGCGATATTGACATGATTTAGAGAACGTCGTACCTGGGGATCGTCCGTGAAACCAGGAGGAATTTGAAACTGAGTCTGCTGGGTCCTCGTATTTGTGTACAAGATTTGCCCTGACGAATTGGTATATTGGTGCCAGTCATTGCCAGCAAGAGGCCCCAGGTCATATGTTGTCATTATGAGTGTCAAGAGGGTTGCTTTATTCAGAAACTGAGACAGACTGAGGGCGACAAAGAGGAGAGGCTAGTTGTTTCTCCGATGGGTGGTATTGCGATTCTTTTCTTGTATTAATTGAGACATGTTATGGTGAAATGAACTTCTTTTAAGTACCTGGAGGTCTTGACATCTCAGGCCTCGTAGATCCATAATCTAGCTCTACCTCCAAAGTCTCATCGGGCGGCTATCTTGCGACAGCGGGAGGCTAGACAACATGATATACTGAGAGCTATCACAGTTATTGGTCCGATTTTGAGAAGAAATGCGTCCATACAAGAAGCCGACCACTTGGCGGTTGTTGAAACTTGAGTAACCGCGCGGTACAGATCGCGTATCCATTTTTACCGTCATGTTAATGCCGCCAACACGCTAGAAAGAGATATCAGGTCATGGTATAAAATTTAGAAGACTATGATTAGACATACACTTCTATTAAGTTTTACGAGAATTTAATGAATGGCAAGGCATGGCACGGCACGGCACGACACGGCCTATTGTTGTTATCATAGAGTAATATATCAAAGGCAACTCCTAGACAAAGATGATGACCGAAGGCCAAGGCACTAGATTATGCAGCTTGCAGATCATAGCCTAAGTTTCATCGATACCATTTATGCATATCGACGCTTGGTCCCCAGAGAAGCAATCCCGACAGGATGTAATAGCATTACATTTCCTCTGGTCCAATAGGCCAAACCTCATCAGCAAGCAAGTCTGCACGGCGTTCAGGTGATTTGCGCCTGACAAACCTCTCATTGGCTGTCAATAATACCAGGAGCGAGGCTTTGAGTAGCCAGCGTGAGCTCTTGTGGTGCAGATGGCAGCAAATTGAGGCTATGGTGGTGACAAAGACAATAGAAACGCTTTCATGAATCATTCCAGAACAGCCTGTAACATTCTCGTGACTATCCTGATTTTATCCTGCGACATATAGGGAAATTGTGACAATATGTTTATAAACCTTCTCGACCCCTTAAAAGGATTGGCTCAAATGCTCGCCAGGTCAAATTGTCTTCTCAACCCCTTAAAGGATTGCAGGCAAAAGGTTGTCATTGCGAATTGGCATCAATGGAAGCCATGGATTCAGCACGTCTGTTCCTCGCTGGTAGTCTTCAAGGCCCTCTGCTTCTTCTTCCACATCAACCACATGGTCCCCAAACTTATCTCTGAAATACTCGGGCCAGGCCTTCGCGTAGTACCCCCCGATAGTCAACTTCTTCAAGCCCAGTGTCGATAGCCCTTCGATAGCCTGAGCAAACCCTATGTCCTTTCCCAAGCTGAAGTTCCCGTGGCGGCAGCGGCCTACACCCCACCAGCGCACAGTTAAGCTCTTCAGATTAGGAGCATTTACCGCGACATAAGTGAGTATATGGCGCCAAAATGCGGCTTCAAGCTGATCAACAGCAGGTACATAGATCTCCAGTGATCGAATCAGCATAGTGTTTGTCGCCCCTATGCAACTAAAGAAGCCAAAAAGCTTATGAGAGTCTTGGAAACTGAACATGTTCCGTGGATAAAGTATCTGCATCGCCGCTTGGTGAATCTCCTTGCAGGTTCGCAGAATAGCTGGCTCCAGGTTTGCTCGTAACCAGAGATCGTCAAACTTGACTGACTTGTGATGAATGTATTGACCTGTCCACTGACATCGGGATTTCCATCGACCGACGAGAAGGTAGTCAAGTATTTCAAATAGGATCTCGCGAGGTAAGGTGAGAAGTGGGCTCTTCAACTCTCCTCTCATGACTGGCCCGACCTTGCTTCTGATTTCAAGGTCTTGCAGCCTCCTTATCTAAAGGATTTCAGCATTCATGATATAGAGGTCGAAGGATATCTTGGCACTGACCTTCTTTCTAACCGGCTTGTACATGTTTGCAAGCTGATGGTGTCTTGGGTTTAAGAGATATTCCGTTTAATAAGTTGTCTTTGGATACGAGACTGAATCTTGACCTCGAGATAGGAGTAGGCAAGTCGAGAGAAGGGTCTTTATAAGCACCAGCTGTCGTAAACCATGAAAGTTGGTCCAATTAAGTTATAAGTACGTAAAGGTTCCTCGCAAGGCAAAAAAGCATAGGCAAAGACTGAGTACCGTTGGGGGAACTGCCAATCACAACTTGAGCTCTTAGACATGTTCATTACATGGAATGAACAATACCAAATGGTGTTCCATTTCCCCGAGTCCGATAGGTTATGTCTCACCTGCATCTTACACAGGGCTGAATGATATGCTGGTGACATAACTTCTCATTGGCGGCATAAATGCTCCGGGAGAGAAGAGGAGAGACAGAACCAATATTAATATGCATGTTTCAACAAACAATGTGCGTCAGCCACACCGCGTAAGTGCCCCGGGAGAGAAGAGGAGAGACAGAACCAATATTGATATGCATGTTTCAACAAACAGGACTAGTCCGTCAGCCGCACGGAAATAACCTGGTTCATGGCGCAGATCGAAGGAACATATCAGCAGCCTTTCACACTGTACCCACTATGTATACTGCTCTCATGCCATGAGGTATATGAACCATGCCCCATGCATATACAGTAACTTGGAATGAACTTGGTTGGGAAGTATTGCATGAAAAGGGATACCATAAGATACAGCTCGCCGCCTATTGAATAGTTAAAAAAGCAATGCGTCAACCCCACTCACACATATTCTCGGAGGAGATGAATAGTTTGCCCTGCAGACCAAGGCAAAGGGCTCGAGATGTATCAGTGGAATTTTACTCGGAGTGGCTTCTGGTCACGATTCTCAGCCAACTGGTGTTTATTTTCACAAGCATTGTGCCGATTGCGTGCATTCAGCCTGCTGTTATAGGCCACTCCAGAACCTGTCTGAATGAGACCATGTCTGTCTGACTTGCTTTTGTTGGACGAGGCCTCCTGCTTGACAAATAATCATACTGCAACCATGTACCGTACGAAGAATGTGAGGCTGCAGCAAACACCCAGTGGCAAACCTGCGATTTCACTCTCATCTGGCCGTCTTTCAATTTGTTAAGGAGTAACGTTGCTGATTGAATTGAATTGAATCCATATTCATACGTCAAAAAGGCAAGCAAGATGCCTCATTTGATATGCACTTACACTTGATGCAAACAAATAACTTAACTTTATTTGAGCTTGGACAATTGCCCATGTCATTCATTTCACACTGTGTCTTAGGCCGTTCTTAAAGGAGCCGCCCAGGCTGAGAATAGCAATATCTATTGGCTACTTTTACCAGGGATAGTCAAATGAGTCTAAGCCAGAATGAGACTCAGTTGCAGAGCAATATCGGATCATATCATTATTGTTGTATCAAAGTCGAAGATGCAGCGAAAATCGGTTATAGTGACCAGGGTGGATGATCCTGGCCTTGTTCACATCCCCCGCAAACCTTAAGCCACCGACATCACCTTAATTGCTTCTCCTCCCCTTGATATAAACTCCCATTCTCTCAACCAACAAGACCTGAGACCGATAGCCAACAGCCAACAGCCCTTTCGCCATGGCTGCATGTACCACCTGCAACAAGGAAGAGCCTGCAGTTCAGCTCAAGCGGTGTGCCAAGTGTTCCGCCACGCCGTACTGCTCTCGGGAATGCCAAAAGACCGATTGGAAAGTCCACAAGAAGATCTGTGGAAAGCAGACATCATCGTCTTCTGCCAACGCCACGGTCCATGATCCAGACGAAATGAGCCAGTCCCCAAAGAAGGGGCTGGACGAGTCTGTACCCGACCCCTTTACTCGTCTCGATAACGGCACTTACTTGCACAGCCGTCCTGAGAAGGATGTCTACCGACTCCTGATTGACACCTATCGCCTGCGTATCGACGACATGTACAACCTTGAAGGTCAGGCAGATGGGGACAGTCTCTATGGTGGCGCCCCAAATGGGCTTCGAGGTTTCCAACGTTTCTTGAGACAAGCATCAGCTCGAAGAGGACTACTTCCTTCATGGTGGTCAGCAGAGAAGCAGAAAGGGTGTGAGGAATTAGGAATGGACTCAAGTCAGTGGCACAACTTGCAGAAAACCACTAGCAAGCAGGAAGTCATTGACTACTATGGGGACCCTCGTTTCCCTATGCAGTTGCGTATGCTTGGAGAGGCGGTGTATCTGAGTGCCCCTGGAGGAGGTGATGGTTCACAGATGAGAAAGATGATGGCTGCGATGGAGGGGGGAGGGATGCAAGGAATGGCGGCGACCATGATGGATGCCTCATCATTCCGTCGGTGAAGGGCATTTTCTGCCTTGAAATGTTTCACACAAAAAGCTGTACATGGGATGTCTCATTATGTCAAAAAAGTTGGTCGTTATTTAGTCCTACCCCTCAATTGACCAGTTGGTGCCCCCAGGATACATGCCAGCAAAAGTTCTCTCAAGTACAAACAATCTCGTAAACTCGCTTCCAGTCATACTTCAAAGCAGAGTCTTCTTCAGTCATCCAATCCGCTTCCAGTTCCAGTTCCGTGACATGACTCCTCTGCGGTACAAAAGCAAAAAGATTCGATTCCATCTCCACAATGATCTTCTCCAAGCTTGGCCCCATGCACTTGGGTGTGTAGTGTTGCGTTTCCACCTTGGCTTTACTGATCTTGAGCCTTCCAAAGTAAGGGATCGTGACTTGGTACGTTCCAGGCGAGCGAAATACCCCTTGGCTGGTGCCATACAGAACTTCGAGTGTAGTGGCAGCCTGTTTGGCTAGTTTGCTCTGGAATACTCTCTGCGTGTCCCGCAGCCGGCGGGCCAAGTTGTGTATCAGACCCCAGAGGCGTCTCTCCTCATTTGCTAGTCGAGGAGTCTTCTTGGATGCCAAGTTTTCAGCTAGTACAAGCGCCGCCTTGAAAGCAAGAAAGTCCAGAAAGTCAGCCCTCGTCGGTACATATGGCTTAGATTCCAAAACTCTCATGCACTCATGGACCTGTATCAATGTTTCTGCTGCCTTCAGTTTGGACCATGTTGTAGGTTTAAAGCCTTCATCCTGGTCCGTAGTCTGGGAGTAGGGCAAATAGATCATAAGCTCAAGGGCATAGTAAAAGAGCATGATGTTGTTGTGGCTCAACACCTGCGGGAAACAAACGGTGTATTCCCGGTCCCCGTTCGTACTCCAGCGTTGTGGCACCTTTTTTCTGAATTGCTCCATTTCATCATGGATCTGCTTGATGATGGAACGAGGAACGTGCTTCCGCATTTGGTTTCGGTCAGTAATGAGACCTGATATCCTCGCAATCTCCCCATAAGCTTCCTTTTCTTCACTTGAGCGCTCGATTCCTTTTTGTGGAAAGGTCAAATACTCTGGGACTGCATAAGATAATCCAAGAAATAGGGATAGTTGTCTGTCTCGCATCCAGAGCTCCTCCCAAATGCCTCGCTCGAGACTAGACCGGCTATTGTGTAAGCCCAGAAGCATGGCGTTCTCAATGCCAGTCCTGATGTATTTCCATGCCTGTTTTGGACGACCGATGGAGACAAATAGCTCGTGTTGAAGGATCAGTGCCTGTACAAAGTCGATGTTGCAGACAGGAGTTGAGCAGGTCTGGTAAAAGGCGTCCACCTTGGCATTGCAACGGTAAATCATCCAATCTGCTCGCACTGGACGGTGACGGCTTTTGAAATCCGAAGGTAATTCTTTGAAAGACAGACACAGCCAGACTACGCATTTCGAGACAGCTCCGAGGTCTTTAGATTGCATCGATTTGTCGTAGAAGGACAATGCTGACTCAACGCTGCCTACTGGAAACCCAGCATCAAACGTCTTGACAGAAACACCACAGGGGTTTGAGGCTTCTCGTTGAATAGGTTCCATAGTCGCCAAAGGCCAGCGCGACCAAAGTTGGGAGGATTCCCCGGTGTATTTTAGAATATTTACCAGAGTCCGTCTGTCAGGTAAGAGATCTTCGAGCCGTGTCATTGACTGCCATTGTGGTACCTGCTATATAAATACGATTAGAA
>PVPY01000355.1:0-127760 GCA_002982035.1 Fusarium algeriense | reverse complement strand
GTGCGACAATCACAATTCGCACCAATAGCCACGAAAAACGTCAGCCACTAGCATCTGATTGCAATACCTGTTTGCGTCTTTTGTAATATTATATGAGTTATTTTCTTGCGACCTACAACTATTACTCAGGCGACACGCTCGCGCTGAATACCATTTCGGACTTTTGGTGTTCAGCTTCAGGGTAGGACGTGGCGAGTGCTGTGGCCGTGCAAAATGTGGCTGTTGTCCAGTCAACATTGACCATGCCTTTTCAGGTCAATCAGTTATCCCCACGCTTTGGCATTACAACATGATTAAAGAACAACCAAAATGTCAACGAAGAAGCAATTAATGCTTCAACCGACTTGCGTAATTGTCTGAATCCTCAGAAATGCCTGTAGATATCCTCTCGTGGCTACGCCAGGTCGACGATACTCCATGCCCTCCTCACGAGCTCGACCCAGCGAAACCACCAAAGACGATTCAATCCAAGACTCGAAAGCGACAGCGCAGTTACAGCTCGACCAGTTCCGACGAGATACCAATATCCAAACCTGCTGCGAATACCTTTACACATCCGACACCACCTCCAGACTCTCCACTATCCTCCAAAGTAGCAGCTGAAATGGCACCTACTAAGAAACGAAAGACAACCAAAGGCGCAGCCCCAGGTCCAAGTCCAAACGACACACAATTCGACGATGAAGGCGAACAAGAAAAGACTCCCAGACCTCTCCGAAGCGTCCATCTTCCTAGCGATACCTCGTCATTATCCTCAGCGAGCGGTCGTTCTGGTGCTTCATCGCCTCGAAAACAATTAGCAGCCATGGCTTTATCAAGTCACGGCGTCGAAACGCGCGCCATGTCTGATCCGTCAGGTCTTCCTGCGTCATTAGCAGACATGCGAATGAAGTTATTACAATTCGGTCGTGGGAGAGGCATTCTTGGGGAGAATGGTTTGGAGAGTATACAGGATGAGACAGCGGCGAGGGCATTGCATCCGGACATGGCTGCTATTTACGAGGATAAAGAATTCTGCTGCTCAGCTCGCCGTGATGAACTGGGTACGACGCCGAGTCCGGAGGATGTGGTGTACATACTCGAATGCGCTGGTGATTGTCTTCGGATGGGGAGGTCAGAAGCTGCGTGGAATCATGAAGTTCACTTCCCTTTGCTATGTTTGGCTCTTCGGAATCGATCAAAGGGTGCGTTCCAGCGTCTTGTCAACGTCACATCCTGGTAAGTTTACCACAATACCATCTTCTGATCTCTCTTCTAATCTAGCGACCAGTTCCTCTGCCTCCATCATCCCCGACTACCGCATCCGCTTCGCACCCGATAAAAAGATCGACTTTTGCGTATACCTCGATCCTCACTACGATACCAACATCGCCAATATGGTCGACACCGTTCGCGCGCGTCTTCCAGGCTTGTCAATCAACCCAACCGATGACCTGTCGCTATTAAGCAATCCAATTGCCATTCCCATCGAGACTAAGCGTCCCGGCGAAGGCTTGGACACTGCCAATCTTCAAGTCGCGACGTTTTTGACAGCACATTTGACGCTTTTGCAGCGACTGGTTGATGCTGGTGCTGCTGTGCCTGTTGAAGCGGGAGAGAAGGTCCCGTCGGTTGATGATCTGGGCTTTCTGCCTGGATTGATCGTGCAGGAAAATACATGGAACTTTATCGCAGCGAGTCGTCAAGACTCTCGAATCGTAAGTTGCCTCCCATCACTTTGTTGGACATGGACTAAATTAGTACAGGTGATTTGGTCAGAAACATCACTCGGTTCAACGGGCGACATATTCGGCATCTATCAAATTGTCGCGTCGTTACAATTGCTTCGACAATGGATTAATACTACCTACTGGCCATGGCTACGACGAGTTACTCAACGAGCTGCCGAAGCTGCTCAATTACGCGACGTCCCCCCTGGATGATGTCGTTGAGATGATACACCAAGAAACTCAAATCATTTACCATTGGAGGCCCCAGAGCTGGGACCCTGCGTGGATACATTCGGACGCCAATTAGATTGTCGGGACGATTTTAGATCATGTCGAACTTGGCGGCCGAAGCATTGCGGCACTGGGGTTCTAGATCAACAGCTGGCTCTATGGAGGCATTGGAGGGCGAGGACCCTGAAGGCTTGCCATTGAGTCCAGACCCAGCTCCGTTCACCGTCATTCTATGACGACTGCTGTCTATGCCGTGACTGCGGACGCTTTGAACACGCTGGATGCGCTTGGACGCAATGGACGGTGAGGGAGAGCATCCCCGCGTCTCGGTGAGGCACAGCCCTGGGGACATCAAAAGGACGAGGCTACCCAGCACGGCAACTGCAATGACAGAAATATCCAAATAGAGCCTTGCAAAAGCTCACTGCTATCTGGCCATTTGTTTTTTACACCCCTCATCTGAGTCTCGATTATCTGTATGCCCTTAGGTAGCTTCTCCCATCTTCTCCAGGGATGCACCTCTCGTAAAGCCGTGATAATTCCTTGGGTTCATAGCTGAAGTGGACTCTTCCCTAGCCACGACATCCCCGCCATTTCTCATAGCGGCATTAGTTAGCTGTAGCAATGCCCTCAAGAGAAGCCCATCCGGCAAAGACGGCATCTCCAGTCTCAATCAGATACCCAGTAGACAGTCAGAAATACATCAATCAATGCCAGCTGAAACCCATCTTTCGTCAACCATGATTACGTCTTCTCAGTGGAGTTGCCGTCCCCAAGCGGCGCCGCTTATCCGAGCTTCACGGCATAGATTGCCGAAGCGCATTAAGAATCGAGCCGTGAGACCCGATGAGCTCGACATCAGCCACTGTTAGCTCACTTCGTGTCATGACTTGAAACTTGCTAGAGGGCTGCTTGCGAATGCCGCTTGTTTCCAAGTTTAGAATAGAATAGGGACGTAGAGTAGGTACCTGGACTAAAAGACTCTTGGACCCCTCGAGGTATAAAGTTTGAGCTTTCCTGTGTGCATCAATTCTTATTCAAACATCTCACATCTTTTAACACTTGTCTACTATTTATCAGATATATTATTCACAATGAATTGGTTCGGTGGTAGGCCTTCCTTCACATCTTGGACTGCTGTTATTTGCAATTATCTGATTTAGTTTTAGAGAACTCGGAAGAAGCCAGCAGTCGAGAAGAGCTTAAAAACACGGAGGGTCATAAGCCTCACTGGTCTCACGAACTTATTGGAGGTGCCGCTGCCTTCGAGGCTGCCAAGGCATATGAGAATCACGTAGCTAGAGAGGGTATGATTCTCAACTCAAAGACCCAGCGGTCACTAACGATTTTTGTAGGCCACCCTGACAGCCACGCCAAGGCCAAGGAGATCATTGCCGCAGTTGCCGGTGCTTTCGTCGATCGAGAAGTTGAGAGTAGAGGTATGGACTTTATTGACAGAGAGAAGGCTAAGAGAAATGCCACCGAACGTACAGAGCAACAACTTTCAAATCGGTACGGGGACCGTGGTAAATTATTACTAGAAGGTTCTCGTAGATCCTAAGTATAGGAATTGATACGCGATGCTTGTTTGTGAATTGTCGATAAGGCTAGACTCTACCTATATTGAATGTAGGATTTAAGCATAGTTTCCTAATAGTGCCTCGTTGTGTCTTTGATAGTATGCCACTGCTTATATTTTACCTATATGTAAGTAACGCCTTACTTACATCAGTTTGTAAGGAGTGATAGCTAACTTGAGGCCTATAAATAGTTCTAAACTGTTCCCTGCTTTTGTTACGGGGGAGAACCTCACGGTTGAAGTTCTCGCTTAGGCTGCTGTCGCCTACGAGTTTTATGTCATGCTCAAAGAAAACATGTCCTGTTGAACTAATCGACCTCTCGTTAAATTAACCAATACATTCACCCCTTACGCAAATTAAAAATGAACGGCGTGCCTAACATTTTAGGAAGGCAAGATGCTGTTACTGATTCATTGGTTGATCGTTGGACCTTGTGATATCTTCTAAACAACGGTGTAGACCTGGGTGATAGGGATTGAGGACGCAGGGGTGACAGATACTGGCCGGTCAGGATCTGCTGCGATCTCGTCTAATCGTTTCATCCAGCCCTCCAGTCCAATAGGGTCATATTCGTCAAGAGCTGCGGGGGGGTCAACGGTCACACTGAAGTCCCAAGCTTGCTGAGTAGGTGGTTCACGCCCGAGAACAGGTTTGCTATCGTCAACTTCCAACTTGACGCCGCAATCCTCTGTTTCCTAAGCTCCTCTTCTGTGAGTCTGGAAGAAATGATCTCTCGATACACCTCTTTCATCTTTGGAACCCAGACCTCGTCTAGAAATGAATTCAAAGTGGCCATGCTTCCGTAGCCACTTCCGAAATGCGTGACGAGGTCTTCCAACTTCTGTATCATGGTGGAATCCTCCTCATGTATCTCATCGACCTCATTTGTGTCAATTTCGACGTAAAAACGACCTCTCGCATGCCTGCAACATGTATGACGCAGCCCTAATGCAATGAATGTCAAGTAGCGCAGAATGGCTTGGGGTATCCAGCTGTGTGAATCATCTTCCTCAACAATTAAAGATTGAACACTGGTTACAATTTGCTGCATACCGATTGCAAGGGTACAATAGTTTCGACACCAGCGACGACGACAACCGTGGCCTTCCAGAAATTTAATGAGAGGCGTACAGCCTTGTGACGAGCAGTGGCAACGACATTCATCGACTATAGTCTGAGAAAAGGCGATTTTTGCGATTGACTGCGGCAATACATTGCCGTCAAGTTTGTAAGGATAATGTCTTGCCTTGTGACTCAAGACTGACAAGAGATAATGACCCCATGTTGCTTGTTTGGCCACCCCAGGCATCAGATCCAGTGGTACAACCGATGTAAGGTCTCCGCCGCCCTCGAGTATCCAGTCGATGAACCGTGGAGAAGGCCAACCAGGGGAGCGCTTTTTGATAACATTAGCTACTATGTGACTAAAGACGTCCATAAAAGCAGTCTCTCTGTCAAAGCCCAATGAGAAGGCATACTCAGCAGTGTCTCTGTCAAGCATATATGTATACACGGACTTTGCGCATTCCAAAGAGTCTGCCGGGCAACTCTCAGGGTGTACCATGAGATGAATGGGTACAGCGCATGAACGAGCTGCGAGACAGCATTGGACCTTGTGAGTATTTCGGCTTAGGATCCATCCTCTGCATAAACCAAGGTCTTGTACCTCTGGGATAGAAAGGTTGGATACCGCTAGTTGTTCCAATTCCTTCCTTCTCCGTGCAAGATGTTGGAGAATGGCCGTCTTAGTGCGTCGGCATGGACCGCTTAGTCCCTCTTCTAAAGCTTCCTGAAAAAGAACTGCCTTTGAATCAAGCAGTAGTTCTACCGCTGTACAACTGACACAAGGCCGCTCGTCATCTGGGTTTTTTTCTTTTCTGAAATAGGAAACAGTGTCATGGAGATGGAAAACTGCATAGTCGATCGGGTATCTTTGCATGCTGTCCGTTGTGTTGAGAGTGTCGGGGTCGATTTTTTCGATGACGAGTGAGAGAAGACGAGGATTTCCGACTAGGACAGCCACGTGAACTGGTGATTGCCCACAATAGTTGACTTCCTTTCTATAGGATGGGTATTTCTCGACTAGGAATTTGACTTCTTCTTCATCTTCTCTTAGAATTGCGATGCTGAGCGGATTGAAACCGAGATCTGGTTTATGTCAGTAACTTTACTCGAGACCTGCTGATTTTCTTTGTCTTATTCAATTACTTACTTTGGGCAACCTGGGGGAATTCCTTGAGGATCTTCCGTGTTCTTGGGTATTTGTCAAAACTAGATACACTTCCATAGTCATGCCTTATGGACTCGTCGCATCGAGTCATAAGTGCTGATACTGTTTCAGGAAATGTGTTGGCGCGAAGTAACCACTGACTCTCCAGTACCAATGGCATAAAATACAACCTATCAAATAAGAACGTAAGAATATGTCATGAGATTGACTGCATTTAGTAAAGGTTATAGTTCAGAACATACTCTCCTTTACGGTCGTAAGTAACCGGCACATCGATAGCAGCAAGGGAACGAAAAACAAATGCTATGTCATCTCCTGGCGTTTTTTCATCCACGCTTCTCTGTGGAGATCCATAGTCAGCATATCCATCAGTTAATATTAACAGAATGAACCCACGTATTTATTCAGTCTCGCGAAAATGTCAAGTACTGATTCACCATCTCCGTTTTTGTCGGCTGGAGATGCTTCATGCTTGGCATAACATAACTGGAGTCGCCTTACACAGGACTTTGCCATTATATCGTAGTGCTCACTACCCAAGCTTGGCTCTCGGCCTTCCCTGAATTCACAAAAGGTCCTAATTAGCTTGAATGATGGGGAGGAGTTTTCATCCACTGTTGCTGCCCAAGTAATGTTCTGAGCCAGACTTAATCCACCGGCACCGGTTGTGAGAGATAGTGAAACACCGACGGCGTTCGTCAAGATGCCCAAGACGTTGGGAATGGAAACTCCAATGGCGTTCCTCTTCTGTTGGGTGGATGGAATTATCTGCGACATTGGGCATTCTGGCGCATGATGCGTAGTTGTTTCAAGCTCTGTCTCAAAGACTACGAGGCCCCAACGACCTCTACTGCGCTGCAGATCTCGACGCTTCGCACAGTGACAGAATTCATTCGGTCTGGTATTTAGACCGCAGTTAGGCCTTATTGTCTGCATGGTCGAAACCATTGATTGGGGCTGTGAGCGAAGTGATAGATTCGAAACGGCATCGCATAAAATCCGTAGGTCTTGGGGGTATGCCACAAGTTGGAGATTTGCCTTTGTGCAGTCTCGGTGTTAGACAAGTGCGTGAGGATCTCGCAATTTTTGATTCAGAAGACGTAGACATGCGTTGAGAAATGAGCTGGTAAGATTGTTCCAAGGCGACAGCCTTCTCTACCATTACTCTTGAGCTGCTTTCTGTTTTCGATTGGATGGTCTCGACAGTCTTTTGCAAAGTAGAGATAGCTGTACTCTGGTCATTCAGAATGGCACTGAAGTTGAAATTCAGATTAAGCATTGGATAACAAAGTGAATGAAAGGGTATTGCTCACAGTTGTAAAGCCGACAAGGCAGTCTTGAGAACGTTGTTGGTAGACTTTAATCTGTCCTCAAGCTTGGTGATGCTCTTCTTTTTAAAAGGGTACGTCCATTTTTGCATTGAAATTCTGGCTTTAGCGACGGGGTTCGAAGGATCAGCAGGCGCCCCCTTCAAGTCTCTGAGGAGTGCCTCCAAAGCCTTCAGCTCAGCTGCGCACGAGCTTGTACACTATTCAACAGCGCCTTGAGCCAAGGCATTGCCACCGTTGACTTTGCTCATCGCATCTTCAATCGCCTTTAAAGAGCACTGTAGCGTTTTTGCGTAACGCTTGGCTTGCTGGAGATCTTCGTCTCGACTCTGGACGGCCTCTAGGTATTCTGATAATCCAGCATACAACTGAAGGCCCAAGGAGATTACTCCGATAGCGGTGCCGAGCGCCTCAGCCATGTCGCTGTGAAAACCTGAACGTGAGATAATAATGAAATGCTGGTGGAAGAAGAAGGTGAAACAAGAAAGAAAAGTGAAAAAGAAATTGCTCAGATTAGGAAGAGTTATGAGGGAATAGGCCCAACATGGCGGCCTCAGCGCTTAGGGGGTGGCTTGCGCCTGGTTGCGATAGGTCAATATGACCCATAACATGCAAGTGTTGGAGTGTTGGAGTGTTGGTTGACCAAAATCAGTTTTTGTGAATCGTAACCGATTGACATTCTAGCAAAAAGACTTTGACATTGGCGAACACTAGAAGATATAGCTGCTCGTTTTCGAGATTAGCAAAAAATATAAAATATGGAATTACTGCGATTAATACATATCAATATGATAGTCCATGAATGGGAGCATACGAGACCTTTAGATTCCAGGTAAAGCCCCGTAAGCGCTGGCCTTTTGAACCAATCATGCTCGGCGTTTCACCCAAAAAAATATCGACAGGCCTGGCAGGTTCCCTTAACCGCTAGGTTAAGCGGCAGTTGGGCAGCGTCGGATTGGCCTACATTTAAACTCAACAAAGTCAACTAACCATCAGGTCATTCCCGCTTTATCTTGGTATGTTGATATTTAACGTCTTGTCCCACCTCGGAGAAGTTACCTAGTGAATTCAAAGACTCGAGTATGGACTAAAGCAGGAGTAGGCAGCAAGTAATGAACTGTAGTATTTCAAAGTATACCGAAATATAAATCAATACTTATCTCTCTAGATAATATCGTGATCACAGGGCTTTCCTTCGAAACCAGTGATATCATGCATATGCAACGAAGCAGCATCTCTAACTCTCCTGATAGACCCAACCGTTGTGTTAGACGGTGTCTTGGGAATAAGCTTAACGCCATCGATAGCAAGCTTGCTCAAAACATGCGCAGCGGCCTTTGCATTTGTGTGCAGAGTCTCAGGAACAGGGTTGGTAATGTTATCGCAGGCCTGGTGATAACAAGCGTCCTGCTGAAGGCCGGTTCCTGTAAAAAGACCACCAACTGGCTTGTCAATAACCTGCATAAAAGGAATGTAGTCTGTTCCACCTGTTAGACCAACGGGAGTAACTTCGATCTTCTCCTTCTCAAAGAACTCTCGGAAGAGATCTTCAATGACGTCGGAACCAGGTGGACCGCCAGGACCTGCCTTCTCGCCGGTCCCGTCAAAGACACCAAAGAAGCCGCGAGATACCATGTCGAAGTTGAGATAAGCCAAGAGGTTATCAACCTCAGCTGATTTCATGTTGTTGACGTAGTAGCGAGATCCTACAAGGCCGTTCTCCTCGGCTCCCCACCAGCCAAATCGGACTTTGAGCTTGGTGGAAAAGTGCTGCAAACCCTTTGCTGTTTCAAGAATGAGAGATGTTCCGGATCCATCGTCGTTGATACCAGGTCCTGCTTGTACAGAGTCTAGATGGGCTCCGAGCATGACAACATTCTCGCTGTCACCGGCCTTTGTCTCGGCAAACACATTTTGGGTGATGCGCGTTTCGATGGTTTGAATGATCTTGACAAACACTTCGAGCTTCTCTCCAGCATCGAGACGAGCCTTCAGAGCTTGACCGGGAGCTTGATCAATGAGACCAGCGGGGATGTACTCCTTGGGGTTAGGGGCGGATAGTGTACCAGCTGTAAGCTTAGCCTCGTCCGAGTTATAAAGAACAATGACCTGAGCACCAGCAGCAGCGGCGGGTTTAACCCTGCCCGCAAAAGTGGTACCATCAGGGCAAAGACCACGCTCAACGAGGACGACTTTTCCTTCAACACCAAGACCTTTGTAATTTGCAGCATCGCAGGCAGCTGTACCTTCAGGACCATGGACAAGCTCAGCTGTTACACCCTCCTCTGAAGTACTGGGCGTATAAGTCAAAGCGATAGTTCTGAATGACTCATCATCGACAGTCACCTCAGCTGCTAAAGTTTGAGTGAAGTTAGCAGGAAAGTCCTGCTTCCATGTCTTGAAGCCCTTGAGCTTGGAGATCTCATGGTAGATGAAGTCAACTGAGGCGGCGTATCCTGGAAGACCGAAAGCTCGGTTTCCTCCGTTTGCGTAGGCGATGTCATTGAGCTTCTTCAAGTTGTGCATCAATCTGAACGGTCAGTAAATGGAGGGTTGCGGGAGGTTACAATGCATACCCTTTCTCAGTGATGAGTTTCTGGAGCTTCTTGGAGCTCACTGGAGGCTTGGTAGCCTCCGTGAAAGGCGAAAGAGCCAAAAGAGCAGCTGCTGTAGTCAACTTCATGATGAATGGGTTGACGTCTCGTAGGAGCAAGACCGGAGAGCAAGAAACACCATATTTTATACCCGGAAATGCCTAGAATCAATACTCAACCCCTCAGTTGATCAACACAAGTTCCTTTAATTCTTCAAAAAACCCCTACAATCTTGCGTGATTCGCCCCGCAAATACCTCTATCGCGGAGTTAACATCAAGCTTTGGCAACCTAGTCCGTGAAGATCAGCCTTGAATCGGGAAGGTCAGTAATTGACTACGAGCTTGGATGCAACATGCCAAGACTACACTAAGAATATGCATAATACCAACTGCCCGATCTGTATACTGCCTTTATCTTGACCCCGCTGCTGGGATTTTTGAATGCTTATCAAGAGATGATTTTCTTGATTAATAGCCTGATCAATAGAGCCGAGGGGTTATTAATCATGACGCTGCTAAGCACGCCAAGGGTTGGACTTTTTTTCCTATTGGCTTGATGGAATTGAGGGACCTTTGTTCCTCTTGGCTAAGTGGAGATAGTGCTCGTGTAGCATTGAGGTACGTCAATGGGTCTTGATATCGTACAAACGGCTCATTCTCTCGCCTTTCCCTAAATTGAACGACAGATGCAACAATCACACCTGTCGCGAACCATGCTGAGTCATCAGATGCTCACCTTGAAGTTTCGGATCGGCCCGTCTGTCAATAATGGATCCACCACTGACAAGTATTCAAAGCTTCAACATTCAGCCATACTTTAATGTTAGGCGATAAAATGAAATGATAACAGAGATGAAGAAGGCTTCAATCACTAGTCGGATGGGCCGGATTGGCGCCTGTCTGACGTTTTATTATATCACCTACTATATAGTAGCTGTATATCTCTTTCTAAAGGTCTAATAACCTGCTCCTTTACACTTTTCTGGAAGTCAACATCCTCTAAAGAGAGATTATACATCAAATAGAATCTTAGACAAGAATCCACAGCACTTCGAAAGCTCGAGGATATATGCCCATTCTCTGTGAGTTCATTCAACCATCTTGATGCTGCTATGAAGTCGGTCATCTCATTCGGAGTTCCATCAGAACCCATATCTTCCGACTGTCTGTGATCCTCGATTGGGCTCTTCGCGACAAGTTCCAAGAGCATGATTGCGAGATTCAATACGTTAAGACGATCCAGTATTGGACTTCTCCCGAGAGATCCTGTCCAGCCTCATAAGCTTGAGCTTAGATGATTATAGAGGAAACATACCTGATGGAGTTTGTGTGACAAGATAAGGATGTCGAATATCTACCGAAGCCATTCTACCGGCTTCCAACCGTGGAAACATGATCGTCTGCTTATTCCAAGGGTGAAAAAGCCATGGCGTCCTTCCTAGTTGAAGTATAGAAGACGCTAATGTAATGGCAAAGCAATAGGTATCTCTCATCGGAATAACAGTTCTTCCTAATTCATCTAGGAAGTCTTGCATTTTGATCACCCTTCCAAATATATGGCTGGGGTCATTTGTGAGTTGGCGCAACCCATGTAGCACATTGGAGGCATCGACAAAAAGCCCAACACGAGGACAGGCAATATCCCTAATTGTTGTACAGATATTAGTAACCTCTAAGTACTCTGAGGCATTTGAAGGAAGTAGCGAATGGCCGGGCACAACAGTGATGGGCGGAATATTGGTTGCGCTATAAAATCTAATTAGACGCCCCCCCACAGAAAGTACGATATGTCACAAACCTTTGACTGAACTCGGGGTGCGGATGAAGGCTGAATTCTGTATTCAACCAAGAAGAAACCGAAGGCCTCCATATCGAAAGTCTAAAGCGATCCACTTCTCCAACAAGATGTTCGATACCTACTATATTCCTTTGGGTCTGGAGCCTCTCTTCTAGTAACATGATCGCCTGATGAGGGCAGTCATGCAGAGTGCACCAACTGTGATGTAATGCGTCATGAAGCCTTGAGGCGTTTTTTGAGATTTCTTCCAACTCGGCAACGAAAGCAACCTCATTTTGGGTCTTGCTAATGCTGGTCTCGGTGTTATGCCTTGCCGAGATGAGCCGACGAGACTTTTCCCAGTAAGAGAATAGTCTTTTGTTACACGCTTCCAAATTCTCCAACTGGACCTTCATTTCTTGACGCTTCATGACAAACTTTACTCTTTTTCTGAAATTAAATGGTTGATGAGAGCCAGAGGTCTGAGGAGCTGGAGGGTTTGCATATACGATGGCTTCCAGTCCCTTCTGTGTCACCTGAGTTTGTTAGCCAAGAGGTCATAGTATGCAGCCCCGTACCCGGCGAACCTTGTCTGCTCCATCGATATTTAGGTTCGAGTCGATAGAGGCCATGATATCAGCAATTTCCCGTATTAGCTCCATCGACGGCGCGTAGACATCTCCCATTTCGGCTTTCAATCGAGTAACGAGGTCCTCCTGCCTCCACAGATTGTGTCGTGGATCATCTATCATATTGGAAAGCTCTTCGCCACTCACAACGTGCTCGAGAAGCAGAGTGATATTTTGCTGGTAATCCATACGGCAATGGTAAAGACCAAGAGTCAATCTTTGGACTTGTCTTTCCCAACGAAACAAGGATTTCGTTGACCCCAATATAGCTTCATGGTGTTCTAAGGCGGAAATTATGAGTGGTATTGCCCCAAGTACGAGACCTGCGATCTCTGCCATTACGGAAACCGGGCTCAGCCTGGGAGAATTAAGAAAGAATATTGGAAGTGAGCAAGATGCCCAGTAGGCTGCAAGAACGAGATCAGCATTTTCAGCCCAGGTCTGGTATTGCTCAGGATTACGAGGGGTAAGCTGTTGACGCATGTCCAGCCAACGAACGTCACCGGGTTGAGGATTAATCCGAATGTTCTCTGTGGTGCATGAACTGTCAGCTGACCAGACAAACCCCTCAGCAACATTTTTATTGAAACGTGTAAACTACCTCTGCTACACAAATAACTTGACTGGAATACACTCGAACCTCTGTGATTTGATGGGTATGGATACCAACTTTGCTGGTCGACTTGCGGTTGCAACGACGGCATGCCTCCATGCCCTGGAACGACTGGATTTGTCATTGAGGGATCTGACAGATGATAATGCTGAAGCTCCGGCTCTACAAGCCTTATCCAATCAGAAAGATAGGTTGAAGATATGGGCAGGCAATATCGGAGCACTTCAGGATGGGAACTCATCTCTCGACTCCCGGCTTCGGGGCCTCCCTGTCATAGAAATGGCGGTTTACAAAACACTTGAACAACTGAGCAAGATCACGAACAGTAGTGAGTCTTAAACCACACAGTAGATCGAATATAATTGACTCGAAACCAGGTATTGAGATTATTGAAGGGGGTAGAGCATCCTTACAAAATGTCTTGGGCAGCGAAGGAGAAACTTGGGAGAGCTCCTCGGATAACAGCTCTGACAGCGAGGAAACAAATGAACTGGGAGAAAATCTGCAAGAGATTACTTCCCTCGTGTCTGAATTGTTCAAGTTGTCGTTGAAGATCAGCAATCCGGCTACCAGTGCAGTGGCACAGTCTGCTCCCAGAGTTTCACCAGTGGTGGATGCTGACACAGATATCATCCTTGGTCATTATGCTCAATCTGACCGACGCCATGTAAAGGAGCTATTTGAGTACTGGCGATTAAGGGAACCAAATAGCACTTCAAGCGACACTGTCATGGAGAACGCTCAAGACTACGAGGCGCTCACAAAAGAAGATCATGTGGAGGGAGGAAACTATTTAATCGAGAGATGGAGCAAATCAATCACGAACCGCCGCCGAATATTTTCATACTGGCGAGCACATCCAAACAGCAATGCTAGAGGAGAAAGGCCAATACCTATAGAAAGATTTCATGGGTTCAGAGTCAGCTCACCTGTCCAGCCAAGTCTGTTGTACACGCCAGAGAGGCCTGCATCTTCCGAGAACGAAGAGACAAAAAACAAGCTAGGACTAACATCCAGTCTCTATCGGCCCAGGGAGACTGTATACCCTGGCAAATCAGATGACGGGATAGATAGTGAGTCGGCTGTCTTGCACAAAACCACGAATTCTAACATTGGCGGAGAACCTTCAGGTCTCCCTTCAGCCCCTGAGCTACAATCAGGGCAATCTGAATTTCAATGCCCTTATTGTTTTGTAACCTGCCCTTCCAAACACATCTCTAAAGGATACTGGGGGTAAGTCTATCAGCACACTTGCGATCTAGGATACTAACCTTGGCACAGAGAGCATATCCTGAGAGATCTACAGCCATATATGTGTACTTATGCGGATTGCCCAGATCCGGATGTCTTATACAGCACACGTACTGCCTGGCTGAGCCACGAGGCGCAAATTCATCGCCAGATCTTTCGTTGCTTTGAGCATAGCGAACCGTTTTCCTCAAAAGATGCTCTAGAGGAACATTTGTGCCTGGTGCATCTAGATCTCGGGCAGGGTCAGATACAAGCAATAGCAGATCATGGGCGCGACGCCGTTAAAGATCATAGGACGGCTTGCCCGTTCTGTTACCTGAAGGGAGAATTTGACGAGGGTTTTGAGGATCACTTGGCACGTCATCAAGAACGACTCGCCTGCTTTGCTTTGCCGGACCGCGAGGTTACCACGGAGAATCCATCCGGTGGTTTGCCTAAGCGCATACATCTTGAGTCACTAATTTCATCTGAGGATTTTGAAGAGTGTTCGAATACATGCTTCTTCTGGCTGTTTTCCCCGGACAGATTCTCGTTAGAAGAATGGCCGGGTTGCTATGGCCGCAAAGACGGGGTATCACATCAGATCACTCATGCCTGTGACCATCACGGACTCATTCGTGGACGGGACCCAAGAAATTTTTATCGTAAATACCTGTTGAGTTGTCAGACCTACAGCCCATTTACAAAAGCAAAAGGAAACTGTGAGAAATGCAGTTCTTTACATGAATGGGTTAATCGTGACTTCTTGGAGAATGAACATTGTGGTGTTGCTCTTTGCTTGCGCTGCTGGCATAAATTTGGCAAGAGGGCAATGCAAGACCATTTGGCTAGGCCTTTGTGTGACTACAATACAGAGAGCTCGAAGCCCAAGAAACTACACATATTGTATACAACATTCTGCTCTCAGACCCAGATTCCTTGTCAGCCTCCCCAAAGGGAGCCTATCAAGACGCGTCTTGGTTCCCGTTCAAACCACTCAAGTCTCCGATCTGTGGTTTCTTTCCCTTCGATAGATGGGCGAGACAAACGAAAGTTTCCACGATACCGCCGACCTGTCCAACCGATATGATTCTCCGTGGGGATTCTTGCATACAGACAAGTACGCCTGCGTGTCCTGCAGGTTCGGCGTGTAGCGGTCATGTTTGTGTTACAATTAGCCCTCCAACGTGTGCAGCTGGGGCATTCAAGGATGGCAAATGCATTTCTTCTACAGGCCCAGCTTGTCCAGGCCAGGCTGTCTTCGATGGTACAAGCTGTATCTCCAAAAACGGTCCAGGCTGTGAACCAAGTTTTGCTTTCAATGGGACCGCTTGTGTTTCACACAGCTCGCCGGTATGCCCAGATGGCGATGTCTTCGACGGTCAAGTCTGTCTTCACAGTCAGCCACCTGTGTGTCCCCCGGAGATTCACATCCAAGGCAATGACTGTGCCACTCAATCAGGACCTAATTGCCCAGAAGGCTTTGTCTTCTCTTTTCAGGGTTGCATTGCAGGAAAACTGCCCGAATGTTCTGCCGATACGACTTTGCAGGGGGATAAGTGCATCTCTGGACAGCCACCCTCCTGGCACACGGCTCGTCAACGGCATCTGCGTTGCAATCAATGGCCCGGTATGCCCTCCTGGAAGCAAGCTGCGACCAGAAGGTTGTGTCATCATCGTTGCTCCTTCATGCCCACATGGAACCACGCTGAAGGACAACAAATGTGCTTCTAATGAAAGACCTACTTGTCGCCTCCCGTTTGTTGTCTCAGGCGATAAGTGTATATCTTCCAACTTGCCGGTATGCCCAGCCGGAACAGTTTTCTCCGATGGCAAGTGTAGCTTGGCTCCAACAACAGGGTGCTATAATATCCAGTATTGTCCTCCTTTGTAAGTGAGAGCTATCTAATGAGTGTCGGGAGGAGTATGTTTCGAAAGTCAAGTCTTGAACATCGAGAGACTAGGATGAAATGTTGGTGGTTGGTGGGGTAGAAGCAGATACACCATGTACATAATTATGTACAGCTTTATGAATTTAGGAACTTCAAAATGTCTCAACTTATTGTTCCCGATACACTGACCCTTCATCCACTTCTTGTAACCCCCCGGCCTATTACCAGAGGCCGGGCGTTGGGTATCTCTATAAAATATTTCTGGCTGTCCCATCCTGCTGCAACCAGATAGATCGATGGCGTGATCCTCCGCCAAGACTACCCAACTTTCGCTGCATCCCAGCCTCATAATCAAACTCATCACCCCAAGGTCTATCTTGATACAAAGAAGAAATCAGTTCTTCGTCCACAAAGTGGTTAGATGGCTTGACATCTCTATCCAACTTGAAGATCTCATTGAACAAAGCACAAACACCTCGTTCCCAGGGGACCTTATCGGCAAAGGCGTCGATGAGCCTCATGGAAGCGTCAATGGCATTTCGAGCTCCAACAATGTCATTGAAAGTTTCGATATACTTCGGGCTAGGGTCTTCGTTCTGCTTCCGTGTATCATAATGTTGATGTCTGAAGAAATTCTGCTTGTCAAAAATATGAAAGCAAAGAATTGGACCCCAGTCTCCATATACACCGGGCCTGAATTGGATATACCTCTCACTATCTCTGTCTGTCAGGTCCTGAGGATTTTTCAGACGCTGTTGTGTATGACTCAGGGAGAAGGGATCTGAGATGATGTGCAGGCAGCTGCCAAGTGTCACGAGCCTGTAAGTTGACTCTGAGATATCTTGGTGTCTTTGCAAGAAGTAGGTCTCGCAAGGTAGCATCTTGCGTAGGATTAGACTGGCTGTCGAAGTATTTTGGGAAGTGATCTCGCAGAGGGTCGTCAGCAGCTACATTTTGGTTGCCACAGGCGAGTTTGTACATGACTTCTATCCACTGCATAATGCGCGAATGGGTATCTTGTGCCGTATCGCCGTCAAATCTACCCATTGCATGAAGAAACTGCAAATAGCCGCGATGAGATCGCGCCGCCATGCTGCGCCTATCACCAAATCCAAGATAGGCTTTCACCCAATCGACCCCGTACCCAAAATGGCGATTGTCTTCAGTATCATCGATGAACAATAGGCAAGAGGGGTCATCGTTCCAGATGATACCTCGGAAGTACTCCCACTGTTTATCGTTGATATTATTGTAAAAGGTTCCCTTGGGAAAGGGCAGTTTCGACCGGATGAAAGCAGCAATTGCTATGCTTTCGTGAATAGGACGCTTATCCAATTTATCCGTAGGCAAAGGTACTTTGAGACCGAAATCATAGTTTACCCTCATTAAATCTCTATGAGAATATGTTCCTAGGCTATGCTGATCATCACCTGGAACTTCACTCAAAGTTGAAGAGCATTTATCGTGCAGTGCTATTTCTGCGTGCCTATGGGCCGACTTGACCTGGAATTGGACGGTTCCTGTGCATGTTAGCTCATGAACAGGAAAGCCAGATGGTTACGTACCTCTGAGTGGACTCCTTTCCTCGTTGAAGTCTCTCACGTCTACTGAAATGCCGCCAGAACAGGAGACCACGTCAAGATAATTCCTGCTAAACAGATGAGAAGGACGATGGAATTTGAGGACGAAAGACTCCAGCTTCTTATTAAGTTGAACCTCATACTTTACTCGAGCTTTGGATTCTGTGAAAGCTAGAGCCTGTAAGCAAAAACTAGAAGCGTAGACTTAAGAGAGCAACTTACGAGAACTTTGAAGGTGAACAACCTCTTCTGTCCCTGCCTCAATTACATTCGTTGGCTGGCGCAGTGGCCATTCGCCAGCATCAATATGAGAGTCCAGCAGGAGGGTTAGATTCGACAGATTTCGAATCGATATCTGACATGAATTGTCAAAACCTTCTGCACGGAAACCCTCATCTATGGTTGGTGCCATGCTGGAGAATAGGTAATAGGACTGTTGGGTCGATATGTCTAGATGGAGTGGACTGTAAAAGAGATTAGACGTATATGAAATAACAGCATAGCAAAGGGAATCTGCCGAGAGTAACCCTTCATATCACTCATTCCAAGCAGCTCTATGAATCTATAAATCTTACGAAAGTATTATTAGAACCGAGTATGAGCTGAAAAGCCAAACAGGCACTAGCTCAATATCTCACCAGTGCTGTACTGCGTGATGGAATGTGATTCCCGTACATAATGCGAGGTTTCGCGTCAATAATTACTGTAAATATTAAACTCTAATGCGCCACAGTCGGTCGATGATACTCTGTCTCGCAGACGCCAAAATGCCATTCAATCAGTTATCTCCTCAATATGAAATCGGCTGGCTAATAGAAAGTCAGAAAGGAAATGCTTGGGGGGCAGTTCAGTGGTTTGGCACTCTGTCTTGCATCTTCACTTGGCCTCCTTAAGCTGCAAGAGTCATTAATGGATATGTGTTCTCTAACTGTGCGTTGGTGATTGAAGTGCCTTGAAACCCTCCAACTTTGATAACGATCGTTTCGTCAAGATAGCGACCAAACCGGTACATTATAGGCCTATCCTGGCGGCCTGCCTGTAGCCGAAAGACGTAAGATGCTCAGTCTTCGGCACAGCCTCAGCGTGATACTCCTGAGATCCTCCCACTGCCCACTAAAAGGTTCCTCCCATTCATGATTTAAAACCTAAGGAAAACCATAAAAGACAAGCTTTTCACCCGAGATAGAGCCCTGGCGATTTAAATCCATCGCTTTCTCAACTGTAGATGGGTCAAGCCGTCCGATAAGTCGGATAATATGTGGCTGTAAAGATACTTTTTCAAGTAATGTCTCCAATTGACTATGAAAATTGACGCTGATATTATGGTCGTTCATTTTCACCTAGTGAGACGTTAGAGTATGATGTTGGGTAAGTGCCGAAAGAGAAAAGATGATTCTTACCGGCCAATGCGCCTTGCCTCGATAACTGTGCTCTGTCGGAAAGGTTGTGAAGACGAAGACATCCGTAACTTTGATATGAGACGGAACATCTTGCGTGTAGGCTTTGCCTGGTCGGACAGTACATAGCACATCTTCTGGCTGGCTAATGGATCTCGCTGCAGTTGCTGATGAGGTTTCATTGCCAACTGTATCAAACACATGCTGCAGGTTTGGCAGTGCAGATCTGATTTTGGACACAACTTCTTCATCATTGTAGTCAAACACATGCGCTGCGCCGGCCTGTCGCATCTTGTCGAAATTTCGAGGGCTACATGTCGTAGCAACTTCAATGTTGTGAAGCTTGGCAAGTTGAATGGCAAAATACCCTACGGTAGCTATTATCAACGGTCAATGAGTTTGTCTTTGATTAAGTATTGGCTGAGCACGTACTGTTGCCTCCCCAGACTAGCAAGGGTGTTTTGGTAACCGAGTCCTCAGGATTAAACGCAAGACAGTCGTCGGAAAACAAAGCCAGCCAAGCTGTGTTAGCGGCCAAAGGCACTGAAGAAGCCTGAGGCAGACTATGTTTTCAGGAATTTTGAAAGAAAGACGTTCATCAGCGATTGTGTACTCGCTGATTTTGCCATTAGCTTTGTCAAAAAAGGTGTCTTGTAACAGCTTACGAGTAGGCCCCTAAGCCCTTGATCTCCCCTAGGTTACATGTAAGCTCACTCCCAAGGCTGACCTTATTGGAAAACTCACCACCCCATACAAAACCAGCAATTTTGTCGCCAGGCTTCAATTTGGTTACAGTAGGGTGGACACCAACCACTTTACCAGAGAAATCGCAGCCTAGCACAGCGTTGTTTCCAAAGGCGTTGACGTCAAGAGCAAGGCCTTTAAGTTACAAGATGAGCATTACGAAACTCGGGAGGCTGCGGGTAGACATACGATCAGTTGGATTGAATGCTGCATATTGAACTCTGACATAGACTTGATGCTCTTCGAGAGGCGGCAGTGTTACTCTTCCTTTGACCAAGGTTTTGCCCTTTTGGATAATAGCAATGGACTCCATGGTTAGTGTTGACAGGTGGATGTTGGGTTTAGTGAGACGTAGTGGGCATGCGCCTTAATATAAGTACGATGAATTATTAATAATCTAAGACCGGTAACCCCGCTTCAAAACCTCCACTGAGCACCCATAACAGCACTGTCAATTTTCTCGCGTCTGTAAACACACTTGAATTGTAACCAATGTTAATTCCAAGAAGAAATTTGATTATTGAAGATATTCACATACAGGAACAAACTTAATATTTTCTAGGTCCCAAACTCCGCTTCGTGCGTAGATATCATTTTTCAGGACAGCTATTATGTCTCCTTCGGATTGGGCGCGTGCAATAATGGCGCTTCCGTCAATGGTATCACCAGCCAAAGTGGCCCCGCCCATTTGGAATAAGCCAGAATCGATATGTTGGATCATGTCCTTGATATGTGTTCTAAGAGGTGTTTATATCTTTAAAGCAGATAAATGAGCCACGATGATGAAACTTACTCTCTTACTCTCATACGCGTCTCTAGTGATCCCGGGATGTCGGGAATAAGAACAATCCATTCCATTATGTGCTCTGATCTCATTTCTGGCGCCCATTCTATCTGAATCGAGCCACAAAGCGGCAGTCGTGTAAGCTCCAGTTTATGATATGCTTATGTCGCCCTACAAATCAAGTTATATGCCTCAAATTCTGCGTAGTTCGGCTGCGAAGTCGTGAGTTTATGGTCGTCGTTGTTGTTGGAGTCGACCTTGGCACTCAATTAGACTTGCACGTGGCAGACCGAAAACCGACTGTACAGTATATCCTGATAAGGAAGGAAATGATGTACAGACTAATGCTGAACTGTACAGTTTATCCTAGGTAATACTGTACAAACCAAAACTAGTATGTGCAGGATAAAGTCAAACAGTACAAGGAAGGCAAGGCTGTACAGGTGACTTTTGGTTTGTACAGCATTACAGCTCAATGCTAGAATGCACCTAGGCTTACTTACACCCTACGTTAGTCCAAGTTGACATTTTAAGTTTTAGTGTGAGGCATGCATTCCACGCCTGAAAATACGCCCTTCGAAAGCTCTCCGCCTTCAGTCTATGTTTTCCCCTCACTGCAAATAACTTGCAGCGCATGTTTTGCCTGGGTTTTACGTAAAGTTTGACTAAGCGGAAAGAACAGCAGTTAATTTAGGATACTGCATGACCAACATCACCCGCATGGAGTGATCCAGTCATTACAAATCTTACAAGGCCGATCATGATGGTGCTGAAAAGTCAAGGAGCAGGCAGGCCGAGGCGGTTTCTTGGTAAAGAGAGTCCGCAATCTTCTAACATATGGCATTACGAGTTATTAGAGGGATTACAAGCTCATAGCAATAAACTGTAGCTGATTTATAAAAGAAAATAATGAATCAAGTTAAGGATTGTGCATCATTGGGGCTTATGCAAAACCCCCAAGCCGGGTTTTTAGCTCCTGCACAACGCCATCCACAATTGATTCCTCAACAATGCCTCTTTGCCAAGTAATACTAATAGTAAGATCCTCTCCTCTGGTACTGACACAGTTGAAGCCTAACGCTGGACCGGCGACAAAACAGCACTGCGTGAATACCAATCTGTCAAGCTTAATGCCACTAGCTTCGGGAGGAGATATGCTTGAGACTGAACCTAGATTTGAAAGCTCATATGTATATCGCCTTTTAGTACCGCCTTGGCTTTGGCATTCAAGCAAAGTGTCTTTGACCTTGCTGAGATGTGTGACCATGCCACCGTGAGGGAACTCTCTCACTTTGGTTGATACTTCGTTTGTGAACCGGCGTGCAAGGTTCATGATATGCTCCTCTTCAGTGATAAAGCCAGGTTTACAGTTTTTGATCTTCTGTATCTCTTCGTGTGACACGTAGCTTGTCAAGTAAGAGATATGGTTGACGATGTCTCCGTCGGAGACTCCAGTGTGTCTTCGTACTGAGAAGGGAGTAACAGATCGAAACCCGGGAACTGATTCCTTCACAGACTTTTTTAGTGATATGCACATAATAGAGTGAAGAAGCCCAGTTAGAGTGACTTTGGCCTGCTTGCACTTTGTGAGCATGTCGGAAACTGACCCAGCAGCAACTGTCACTATGCGAACACGAGATTCGAAATTGACCGTGGGTGCCGAAGGTATGGGACGTCCGGCCCATATGGCCTCATCACAAGAGCCTGGACCGCTGCAAAGAGTACAAGCACACGAGAGGCAATCGACACATTCTTCGATTGCAGGTGGAGCATTCTGGGTCTCCTCCAACACCATGGGCCAATGCGACGGTGAAATTGGCATCGATTCAGTCTTCAAGTTTTTCATGAGGGAGGCGTGAAATGCGATGCCGCTTAACCCGTCCGCAATGGCGTGGTGTGCAAAGAAGGCGATATCCAGACTTACAGAGCGACTCTCGTCGTAGTTGTTGCTTACATGCTTCAGAACAACAACTTTCCAAGACGGTTTGTTTTCAGGCCAGAGCTCAGAGTGACCTTTCTCTAGTATTTTCGGTAGAAGCTCATCAGACATATTCCTGTTCTCACCAGTGACCTGTCTGCTTGTGATGACCTCTAAAACGTCCTTTCGGTCGAATGTGGGGATCTGTGTATACAACGGAATCCCGGCTTCTGTCTCATCAGAAATGCCGTAACGTAGACAAGCATGTTGTCGAATTGTAGCTTGTAGAGCATGTTCCAGTGCCTTGTCAAGTTCGTCCTGGTAGTCACTTGAGATCGCAATGCTATACGTTGCCGTGACGCATGCTGAGCGGTACTGCCCCAGAGTATGGCGGGCAGAGTAGTATCGCCCCAAGACACCTACAACGACTTTTGTTAGTTTTCTACTGGTGGTGCTGCAGCAAACGCTGTCATATCGACACGGATATGTCCGTAGATAAGTTAAGTGAGAAAAGGGTTATGAGCCTGGATGAAGTGTGCACTGACCTAGAGACACTGAATTGTTTTTAGCCATTTCTGGATGTTTATGGCTGTACGACTTCAAGGTTCTGACATGAGATGAAGAAAGAGGAGAAGCGTGAGCGTTTAAGAGTTTGAAGCTTGCGAGACCCACATAGTCTGTGCTAAATGAGGGAATTTACCCCAAGGGAGAGCAATGGTTACCCTTCCAGCTGGATCATATGAGCTCTCTCAGGTCCTGATGATATCTGTTAAATTACACTGTGTTATCTTTGACTGAGCTTTAGTCGAAGGGACAAGCGGAAGCCATTAGAGTAATTAAGTGTCGAAATGATGTCTAAGAACTTCATTTTGCTCCGTAATCAAATTGCTACCTCTTAATCAACAATAACACCCCATTCGTGGTTTTCAGCCCCAAACATTATATTCTTCAGCCATGACTTTATCCGCAGACCAAATGCACTGGTATCGTCTTGCGTTGGCAAGTCAATGTCGAGATCACCAACCCGAATAGTTGATACACTCTTGATAAAAAACTGCACTTGTAAGTAGACAGCCGTTCCAGGATCAATTGCAGTTACTCACAGCCGTTCCAGATACAAATGCCTCCTGGAGTAGACCATTTCTCCAAGCCGCTTCAAGTTCTTTCATTGTAAATTTTGTTTCCCTGACGTCAAGCTCCTCGGAAAGACGGGTTTCAACTAAATCCAATACGAACCTTCTAGTGACGCCATCGAGAATGACTCTATCTGTCAATGGCGCGGTTAGCAGCATCGACTTAGCAGACTTTTCGTCTCGAACAACCGCAAAGAAGTTACTAGCCCTAGCTTCTGTGACTTGACTGTCCTCACCGAACAGCCACAATACATGATCATAGCCAGCCTGTTGTGCCTCACAATGAGATGCAAAGCTAGGACCATAGTTGGCGCCGACCTTAGCGTACCCAAAACCACCAGGCCATGCCCGAATCGTGTCATTTCTCGACGTGATAAGACGCAGATCAGATCTTGGTTCTACACCTGGAGGAGACTCGGTGGAAAAGTCAGGCCAGCAAACCAGTGTGATCATCAATATGGCTTCTTTCGGGATCTGAACACCCAGTTGGCGACCGGTTCCGATTAACGCAGGCCTGATATATCGAAAGCTCCCGGGCTCTGCTAGCCATCCTACGGACATTTGTTAGCCAATGGTTGCCAAGCTTGTTCGGGGACATGGAAATATCAACTTTTTACATCGACTCGAACCAATGCCTTGATCAACTCGACAAGCTGTTCGGGATCAAACCCGGGTAGCGAGACTCTTTCTACGCTCATAACCAAGCGCCTTGCATTCCGATCCGGTCTGAAGAGTCTAACACGATTGTCAAAACCACGGTAGACCTTCATACCCTCAAAGCACTGGGTCGCATAGTGAAGGCACGAGGCTAGAGGTGAGATAGCCAAGTCGCCGAATGCTTTGATAATCGGGTCTTCCCAGCCATTTTCTACTGTCCAACGACAGGTAACCATGTGATCAGTAGCGACATTTTGTTCCCATAGCTCAGCAGATCCAGGCGCGGGAACAGATTTCAAGTTTGATGTCAAGTCAAACTTGAGCCTTGATGCATCTAGTTGACCCTTCATGGTGGTTTTAGATGAAATTGTGCCGTTTGGATGAGAAGAATTCATTGCAGACACGATAAACGAATAAGCTGCTGGATGCATAAAGGAAGAAGTCTATCCTTCTTTAGATTATTATATCCAGGAGGTATGTCTTACAATTAACATTTGCTTCTAATCGACCTTGTGTTAATGCAATTATTGCGTATTCCGTGGCTCCCTTTCTTGTAGAAGTGGGTCGTCTGGTAGGGCGTAAACTAGTTTTTACGCCCTGTGACAACGCCAACGATAAGCTCGGGTGTTGAGCTCCGATGTGCGGATCGCCTCCTCTCGTATCCCCAACTCACCTTCAAACCAGACCAAAAATGAGCGCGCTGGGCTCTCCACGAGATGATCCGTTACTTGATCAGAATGACTGGCTCTCGTGGTTACACCATGGTGGGGATATTTGGGACAGCAGTGTTGACATATAGGGTGCCGTTGGTGGTCCAGCGAGCAACAAGGGCAATACTACCAATGCCAATAATACATTCATCAATGGCTTATCCCGGACAGGGTCGCATCGTATATCAACCGAAACGTTGGATTCAATGAACTCCATGGCATCTCAGGATGTCCCATCCAGCGACCTTCTTTCTGAAGATACCTCATGGCGGTCTTCGAACGGATACTATGGTGTACCATCAGACTCCTCCGTAGACTCATTGACTTCGTCAGTGGCATCAGCTACTCGATTCCGGCGAAGAAGAAGACGGACACGCCAGCAAACGAACACAGTACGAGACAGGCAGATGGCCACACGAAGATACCAATGTACCTTCTGCACGGATGCTTTTAAAACAAAGCATGATTGGCAAAGGCATGAGACAACTATGCACTTGAGTCTCGAACAATGGAAGTAAGTCAAATCAAAGCCTTGTTTGTCTTGTCATAACTAACTCGGATATAGATGCTCAAGATATGGCCCAGCGATACAGCATCCAGATGGACACACTTACTGTGTCTTCTGTGACTGCCTTAGTCCCTCAGTAGACCACCCAGAAACTCATAACTACTCAGCATGTGCAGCTCAAGCAGATGAGGCTAGGCTGTTCCGCCGCAAAGATCACTTACGGCATCATCTTCGTCTCTTTCATCAAGGGTCCAACTTCAATGAATCCATGAAGAACTAGCTTTCATCAATAGATGATGTGAGATCCAGATGCGGGTTTTGTGATGCGCAATTAGGTACTTGGACGGAGAGACAGAAGCATCTTGCTGTACACTTTCGCGCGGGAGCAGATATGACAGAGTGGAAAGGCGATCAAGGTTTCGATAAGCAGATCGAAGAGCTCGTGGAAAACGACATGCCAGTTTTCTTGATAGGCGATCAGCGACGTACCATGGAGCCATTCTCAGCTTCACGGGTGGACCACCGTATCGATACCTGCGCTTGGAGTCCTTTGAGCACCAATGAAGTCAACCCAGGACACGAGGTTCCTCATAGCAGTCACTCACACCAGGAGGTACAAAGGCTGTTGCTACAATATGTCTCTACTGAGATTTCGCAGGGCCATGTACCATCAGATCAGCAGATACAGAGGAAGATGAGTGAGATTATCTATGGACCGGACAATTCGTGGGATTCTACTTGGGCTGATAATCCTCAGTGGTTGGATATGTTTCGAAAGAAAGCTGGGCTGATTAGTTTACCGCTCAGTGGGGGGAAGAATGCATGCGTTGGATTCTAGTCTAGAACGGTTGACGCGTAGATATTAGGGTTGACGGCTCCGGATTTCATTCAGATTACCAGACTGCTGCTGCTACTGTCTTGTTTCTCTTGTTAACCCTTACGTGCCACGCAGAATGCAAAGCGTTTCTAGTGTCGTGACTGTTGTCACATTGACTCGGGTCACCAACCACTATTTGCATCCGAGGTTGCTGCCTATTGGTCCCGAGTACTCTCCGGATGCAGTATCACCGATTTTACGTAATGCATGATTTATAGGTTGTGATTGTGTCTCAATGGGTGAGCTAGCAATTGGATGGCACATCTGGGGGACATGAAACACAACGTCTGTGGCACCCAAAAGGCTGACGCGTCAAGCAGATATCTCCGAGTTCCCACTTTCGTGTATGCAGTTCAACCGTCGGGCCATTTTAAACTTGGGTAGCACCAATGGTTGCGTGGTGCTATATAATAGCACCTGTTTTCGCTATCAATTCAGATCATGCAATCAACATAACCTTAACCGCTCCAGGAAGAAGAAGCATCAACTATGGCTGAGATTTACGATAATCCAGAGTTCTTTGCAGAATATTGTGTCATGGAAAGGTCAAAGGGCTTGGACCATACACCAGAATGGCCCCGATTTCGAGCTCTTCTTCCAAATCTACGTGATCTAAAAGTCTTGGATCTTGGATGCGGAATGGGCTTCTTTTCACGTTGGGCCATGGATCAAGGGGCAGCGTCCGTTCGAGCTATTGATTACTCCGAAAAGATGGTCAATAAAGCCCAGGAATTGACAAGCAACACCAATGTCAATTATGAACGGGCTGATATGAACAAACTCGACTTTCAAGAAGATGAAAAGAGCACATACGGCTTGGTTCACAGCAATCTGGCATTACACTATGTCGAGAATCTCGAGGCGCTTGTCAAGCAAGTCCATCGTATACTTGTGCCTGGAGGATCTTTTGTATTTTCTGTTGAGCATCCCATCTTCACCGCCCCTTCTAATCCTTCGTCTATTACTGATGAGAAGACTGGGAGGTCATTTTGGCCACTGAATGGCTACCATGATGAGGGTGTCAGAGAGGCAAAATGGTTGAACAAGAACTTCAAAAAGCAGCACAGAACCACGGCTAGCTATATCAACCTGCTTTTGAAGAATGGATTCCAGATTACGGGGTTTGATGAATGGTCTGTACCACCAGAAGTACTTGAGCAGTTTGGTCGTGTTAGCGTGCAGGAAACGCCTATGTTTCTTTTAATATCCGCTGTGAAGAAAGTTAGCTCTGGTAGGCACGGGATGTTGAGGAGATGCGATGATTAAGGATGAATGGAGGGAACATTGGGGTTTGATCAAATTGACATAAATAAGTTGGGATATGGAAGGATCCAGGGTGCGAAAAAACAGATTGAATTGTGTTTTATACTTCTATCATTAATCGAATCGACATTGCTACTCATACAAGAACATATAACCGAAATAAAAACAAAAAAAAAACAAAAAAAACCATCCCATTACGCAAACTGGCTCACCAGCTTGTCAAACTCCTCATCCGTATGCTCCTGGAACGTTCTAAACTTCTCATCCAACAACGTCTCGCCATTTCTAAATCTCTGCATAGTCAACTTCTTCCCCGACAGCCTCTTCGCCTCAAACAAATCCTCCACATCAACTAGCTCAGGTACAACAGTCGTCCGGAACTCATACGGCACACCGCTGCTCTTGATAAGGTCAATACTAGCTTCTAGAAGCTTCGGCTTAACCTTGCGACCTGTGACGCGCTTATAGTTCTCCAGAGCACATTTGATGTCCATCGCAACAAAGTCGACGAGATTCTCGGCAAAGACTTGCTTGAGGATATCGGGGGATGTGCCGTTTGAGTCAAGCTTGACGCTGATTCCTGCGGCTTTGAGGATTCTGAGGAAGGGGAGGAGACCTTTGTGAATGGTGGGCTCACCGCCTGAAACCACGAGGGATTTGTGTGACGTTAATGTAATATGACGGAAGACATCGACGATTGTCACGTCATCGCACTCTCCTTGGACGAGTGGTCCGTTATGACACCAAGGACAAGCCAGATTGCAGCGAGACGTGAACATGATGGAAGCCTGCATCTTGCCTGGGTAGTCACTGAGGGTACTCTTGATGTATCCAGCCACAGGAAGATCTTCAATGGCAGCGACTTGCTTCTCCAACTCTTGAAGCTTATTGTCGCTTTTTAGCCGTTCGAGGCCTGTTTCGTACTTGTATACCTTTCGCTGTACGAACTCCTTTGACTTGCCTCGATTCCAATCCCGTGTAGGTCGGAAATACCCAACGATACGTGAGTACACTAGAGTGAGCTCGCCACAAGCTGTACACTCTGGTTGTTCACCCGCACGGTATCCATGAGTCGGGCAGATGCTGAAAGTTGGCGTAAGGGTGATGTATGGAATGCGAAAGCGTGCAGTGAGAGTTTTGATCAAATCTCTAGCCAGTTTCCAACTCGGCAACTGTTCGCCCAGAAAAGCATGGAAGACGGTTCCACCAGTATAAGAACACTGAAGATCTTCCTGATGGCCCATAGCTTCGAAGAGATCCTCCGTCGTGTCGACAGGTAACATTGTGGAGTTGGTGTAGTAGGTAGGAATGTTTCGACTGGGGAAGAGTTCCTTGTCTCGCTTGGCGAACTTGTAGCATGTGCTCTCTGCAGGACTGGCTTCGAGGTTGTAGAGGTTGCCTGTTTCCTTCTGGAATTCTTGGAGTTGGTCTTTGATGAACTCCAGAACTTCGAGGGCGAAGTCTTTTCGTTCACTGATGCCTTCACCCAAAAGATCAACAAGTGCCTCGTTCATGCCGTTCACTCCGATGGTGCTGAAATGATTGGTCCAGTATGATCCCGTACGATGCTTTGTAGCTGACAGATAGTGTGCAGCGTATGGATACAGCGTCGAGGTGTCATCGACCAACTTTCGCTTGATCTCTAAAGAGTCTTTGGCCACTCTCAACGTGTTGGTCAACTCTGTCATAAACGTCTCCTTCGAACCATTAGATCTGTAAGCAAGGTTGGGAAGATTAATTGTAACAACTCCAACGGAGCCAGTCAGAGGGCTTGCGCCATATTGACCACCAACTCTGCAGTGAAGTTTGCTCAGATCAAGCCTCAATCGACAACACATGGAGCGAAAGTCTTCTGGGTCAAGATCACTGTTGATAAAGTTGGCAAAGTACGGAACACCGTACTTGGCCGTCATCTCCCAAATAGACTGCCAACGAGGAGATTCCCAGTCAATCCCATCAGAGACATTATACGTCGGAATAGGAAACGAAAAGATGTTGCCATTTCCATCGCCTTGCATCATGACTTCAGCAAATGCCTTGTTGAGTATATCCATCTCTTCCTGAAAGTCACTGTATACCCAATCGGTTCGCAGATCGCCGCCAATGATGACACATTGATCGCCGAGTCGTTTTGGACAGATGAGATCGAGCGAGAGGTTCGTAAAAGGAGCTTGGAAACCGCTTCGGGTCGGGACGTTGAGGGAGTAAACGAAGCTCTGGACATATTTAAAGACATCGGTGTAGGATAAATTGTCGCTGCGGATAAATGGCGCGAGGTACGTGTCGAAGCTAGACAAGGCCTGAGCTCCAGCAAGTTCACCTTGTAGAGTGAACAGGAAATTGACAATCTGGTTGAGAGCGGTGTTGAGATGCTTAGCAGGTCGACACTGGATCTTATTCTCAACGCCGCCAAAGCCTTGCAGGAGAATGTCTTCAATACTCCAACCAGAGCAATACGCGCTCAGAAAGCCGAGATCGTGGATGTGAAAGCGATTCTCGTGGTCATATCGTCGGATCTCCTCAGTGTAGATCTTTTCGAGCCAGTATTGTGAAATGATTTGGTTGGAGACGTATTGCATAAGACCTTGGTGGGAGTAGGTTGAGTTGGCGTTTTCGGCCGTCTTCCATGTTCCTTTGGCGAGATACTCGTCGACGAGGCCAATGTTGGAAGACATGGTCAGAATTGTCTGGGGTTATGTAATTGAGGGAGTAGGAGTGCAATTAAGGTGCATAAACGTGCATAAGATCTTCGCAAGACGCAAGATCGACCTCTAAAATCTTCTCTCGTGGCTCAATCATCTATTTAATACCCTACGAATTGCTTACATTTAAACGCGTTTTTGTATCAAACCACGGTTAATTCACCGAAAACCTGGTGTGACTGTGACGAAACGACTCAGAATGGCAACACTTTTTGCACCAAAAGCTACGGCCATGTTCCCAGTAACACGCTCTCTACGCGTTGATTAGTATATCAGGTCGAATGATGTGCCTTGCCTGGACCACGAGTCGAACGCGGCAACTCGTGACTTGGCGTGAAATGGGCCGACTGAACAGCCAACAGTGGTTCAATTTGTGTGTCATTGAGTTAATGGTTGGAATTAATATTGCGTGACTTGGCTTGAAGGGAGCGCGTTGACGCGTTTACCTTGCTTATCGTTAGCGTTATCGGTTTGCGTATCTTATCAGTTGATCGCGATCGTCGAGTCATACCTACCCTAAATCATATAATATTATATCCTGTCTTACATAACTTCAGTGTCTATTATCCTCTATCAGATTCAAAAGTAGCTTGTCCATCTTCACTAGAATGTTCGTTTTTATGCCGAGATGCTATATCCGATGTAGACACAATCCAATGGCTATCTATCCAGCCATAGTATCTTCCCATTTCTGGGAATTAATCAAGGCATTAAACGTACGAACATACAATTGAGCCACCGCTCGGATGAAGACCTTTCATCTATTTCGAAAAGTAATCCAATCGTCACAACTACATACTTCAGCTAGAATAGTGGCAAGTGATAAGTAAGCTGTAGTTATGCAACTTCTAGCTTTAAGCTATTGCTATATTGTATTTGTAACATCTTGCAAACGGTGCTGTTTTAAGTGAGAATAAACTCATTCATTCATTTATAATTATAAAGTCATGGAAGCTTTTGATTTCTAACTATATATATCTTGAGTAAAACAGAAGGACCTCGAGAAGCATGATTGGCAGCTAACATGACTTTAAAATATATCCTCAAGTGCCTCCAAGGGGCAACTCCCAAAACCCTGGTCTCGACTTCCCCATCCGTCTAGCTGATAGCATAATCTTGCATTGACTACTCCTGGATGTTGAAGTTGTTGTCAGCGTCATGAACGATGACGATCTCGTCGGGAAGCTTGGTGAAGTCAAGCTCCTTGGTGTTGCCGACTGTTGTGTAGTTAATCAAGTACCCCTGATCGAATTCACCCCAAGCGAGGTAATAGGTGTTGACAGGTTCAATCTGGTAGGTTGCGTTGGGCTCAGGGCAGAAGGTTGCTTGAGGACCCGAGAGACCAGTGCCGTTGGTCGAGCCACCGGGGCCGATCATGTATTTGCCTTTAAGGATAGAAGACGTCAGCCACAATCCGCTAGCCATGTATCCTAAGCAGGTTTTTTCTTTGTTTACTTACCCTTCTTGGCCTTTGCGCTGCTGAAATCACCGGTTCGAATCTCAAATGCGTTGGTTAGGGACGAGTTGGGGAACGCCTTGTTCGAAACCTGCGGTGCATCATCGTTCACAACCACTTCAAGAGTGCTACCCGGAACAACCCCCCTTGTTGCGGCATTAATGTCAGTTTTCCTTTGCATCTATCTAATACCTAACATTTCCCGAAACAACCAATGGCTAACTATGTATTAGGCCGACTTACTTTCCAGCCCGTGTCCTGCCACCCAACGACTCTACACAATACGTGCGAGGGTTTGCTATGCACATCCGGGCATTCAGCAACCACCCTTACTAGGATGGCACCAGATGCGCCGACTTGGCTGATCACTTCAACCGGAACACTCTCAACAGCTTCCATGATACAGCTAGTGGAGGAGTCTATCGACGACCATGCCTCAATTGCCGATCGTTGCTCCCGGTTCTCGATGTACCAGTCGTTGGTCAAAGGGACCAGAGAAACTACTACGATGGCGATCTCGACTGGATACATTCAGATGGGACTATTGTATAGGCTTGGATGGTGGATCATGCCACCAAACTCCACCTCAGCTACAGGCCCCTCAAGAGGGTTTCCCGTGGCGCCCTACTAAAGGGTGTCAGGTTAGGATCATTGTATGAAGAGAATTTTACTGGTCTCAAGAAGGAGCTTTCGTTTGTATTTGTCTGACTTTAACGGACCCCGTAGTCTCATTGACGGGCCAATGTAGCCCACATTATGCAATCTTTTGGAGCCCACTAGCTGACTGATGGTGTATGTCGACCAATTTAATGCACGTATACGAGAATCTGCAACAAATGAGCAGTCCACGATAGCACTTTTGTATATCAGGGATAATTTAAGAAGGAGATAGACTAGAATTAGCTGGGGAAATGAAGGAATTTTCACGACTAATGGTAAGCTGACCAACTTGTTATTTGGGTTTGATGCGATCCCCACCGGGCATTTGAATGCCTCCAGTTTGTCTATATAATGAATGAGATCTCGCTCTTAAAAACAGGGAGACAGGCTATCTAACTCTTCATTCTTCTATAACTTGTCCTCTACCAGCCAACCAGCCAAACCCCATACCCGGTCCACGTCATCTGCACCCATCACAACTATGCATATCTCATCATTCATCTTTTTACCCCTTCTCACACCTGTATCAGCCGCTGAACTGAAGGTCAACTACTATAAAGATGGCGGTTGTAAGGACTATGCTGCTTCACTGAATCCTGTCACCGGCTCTGGCTGGGGATGCTACAACTACCTATGGAACGGCTCCAACAGTGCCTACATTGCCGATTGCACCTTTTACATTCACAAGGACTGCAAGGGTGCTTCTGAGTCGGTGGTCTACCCTAATGACAACTGTGCCTCCAACTGGGACCATGGATGGGAGTCGATGAAATGTGGACTTTGCCCACGACCCCTTCAAAGAGTGATTGGAAGCTTGGAAGACCACTCAACCGGGTCCAGTTAAGCGAGTCAGGCGTTTATACAGGGTTTGTATTGGTAGTATGAAGACAATTTTCTTGGTGAATTGGCTCTGCCTTCTGCTGTATTATTAGGAGGATGGAATCTAGGTTACTGGTCTGGGTCTCGCATGGGTAATATAAAGTACTCAGTACTCTGTATGTTAGCTCAGTAATACAAACTCATCATCAAAAACGCTGATCATTATCTACTCTCTCTTGGACCTTAGATAAAGAATTTTTCATAACCCCTTTAAATGATTTTAGTTGCAAAGCAGTCAGTAGAGTCGGTAGTTAGGTCAAGTCGATCTCTATTGAGGTTCAGGCAGGTAGGCAAAACGAGGAATAGAATCTACTTCTGAAATTGAAGTAGAGGATGGTTTCTTTAGAGGATCTTTGACTCATATATCACTTGTATCCTATTTTACGGTACAACCCAGTGACGTTCTCCAGATAATTACATCAAGACAGTATTCGAGGATGAAAGAACCCACAGATGTAGATTGTCAATCAACTTCAATCCGGCCTTCTATGAGCAGACCAGAAACTACTGGTTACCTCCCGAAGCGATGTTGGCCGAGTGCCATTGGAAGTGTCGATACCAGTGTTTTGGCCCAGAAGATCCTCGTATCTCGAAGGATGATGAATATTGTCGAGAGTAGGGGCGTGGGCAGTGAGCTCGTAAGGGTCTGAGTTACCATTGGAACCCTGTCCCAAGAAGATGTTGGCGAGAGAGCACTCTTCTGACGGCCAAGAGCTCATAGAGGCACCATTGGCACCTAAGTCACTATATATGAAGGAACTCTGACCAAAGCTGTTGACCGAACCAGTGCCACTGAACAAAGAGATAGACGCGGTATCATTAGGCTGTTCGTTCGGAAAGCCCAAGTAAGCAGGGATTGGACGATATCTTGGAGTCAATGAACCGTTTGGATTTGCTTCTGCAGGGTTCTCGGCAGAGGTAATACTCTCTTGTGTCTCCTTAGGTAGCGGCAGCTCGAATGAAGGGACAGATGGTGTAGGTGTGCTATAATGTGTCGCTGCAGGCCGCATAGGTAGCTCGTTAGGAAGTCTTGGGGGCTGGGTAATGGTTGATGTCTTTGGCCAAGGGTCGAGAGCGTTGGCCAGTTGATCCAAGTCCCTCTCCATGTCATTGCGGTTGTTCCAAGCCCGTTGTCTGAATTCTTCGCTCCGGAGAGTTGCAGCAACACTAATCCGACATTCGGTCTCCGTTGTCTCGTGGTCTGTACATTGTTAATTAATGTCAAGAACAAGCAAGATTATGATATCACTTACATGGACTTGGCAAATCGTTCTCCCAATCGGGAAATACGGTATGAAAGGTCTCTCCCCACTGATGAACTGGTGTCTCAAACTGCTTTGGCTTCAAGGACTTCAATGCGTCACTTTGGTTGGTGTCAAAGCCCTCCTCGTAGTTGATAGCGACTCTCATGGGCTCACAAGCCACTATCATTATCTGGTGATCCTGTATTTCACTCTCTGGAAATATAGACTTGCACCTCCCGCATCGAGTCAATTTATGGCAGCCCAGGAAATGTCTCCTGAAGAGATGTTCCCTAATAAATGTTAGTGTCGAAAGGTCAAAGGGTTTCAAGGATATAAGAGCTTGAGAAAGTTGACTCACTTTAGTCGATGCATATCCGGAAACCCAAAATTGGAGCATGCACCCCCAAACCTGTTTGGACATCTTTTGTTGTACGGGCAGGCAAACCTCAACTCAAAGGTATGCCGTGACTGCTTTCGCGGTGGTGGAGGCATACTCTCCTCATCGTCCTCGTCCATGTTCTCAGTTACGTCCCTGCTGCGTTTCATTGAAGTCTGCCTGCTCCGCTTCTTGGAATTTACAGAACTGTGCGAGCCTGCATTTGCTGTACGGGAAGAAGAAGTACCCGATCCTTTACAACAGAGTCCGATGCCGATTGCCAATAAGACACGATGTACCCAGGCAGGGAGTTTGCGAGGTGAGAGAGCTTTTAGTCTCTCGAAAGAACCCTCGGAAATAGTCGAGAGCAGTTTTATCAGAGTGGCTTTTCTTCCTGCAGCGATAGCGTAATGCAGAGGGGTACAGCCTGACTCGTCAGTCGCCAAAGCGCTGGCTCCGTAGGAGATGAGCAGAGTTATCATCGAAGTCCTACCAAGGGAGGCTGCCCAAAACAAAGCAGATTGTGTGGTGATAGTGCTCTGATAGGTCACATCTGTTCCTTTCAAAAGCAATTCGAGAATATTCATGTCGCTAGAGCGGACCGCCAGGTGCAGTGGCGATGTATCGTTCAAACTGTAGTCAGTTTTAGCGCCTGCATGAAGAAGAAGCCTTACGGTCTCCGAATGCCCATATGCTGCAGCCCATGCAAGCGGTGTCATGCCGTAAAAGTTGTCCCTATCATTGCAACTTTCGCCCAATGATATGTATCGAAGACATGAGTCAATATGACCTACAGCGGATGCTAAAAGGAGTGGACTTGAGACTCTCCCCTGTTTTGCTTGCCATGAGACGTCTATGGTGTACCTGTGATCCCAACCTGGCCGAGCTTTCTCAGCGGCAATGATACTTTCCTGCAAGGCCAGCGAACTCTCGAGAAACTCGTTTTCTGAAAGATATGATAAGAATTCTGAGAAAGATGATCCTAGCTCCAGTGCCAGTCGTAGGTGTGGCATCCAACTCTCGAGAGCATATAATAAGAATCCCCAGGTATCAGAGATCGTCGCTTTGCGAGCTTCGCGGCGAGAATGTGTCTCTGAAAGGATAATCTCACAACAGGATATTGCAAGAGCCTCATGCCCTCTGCGTTGGACGGTGCTGTCTTGAAGCCCTAGCGACTCGTATCCCAGGAGGTAATCCGCAGCGGATTGATGAATGATACTGACATTGGATCGCTCCGGCGCACTGAGGGTATATTTGATTCCTACCAAACCCCGGCATGAGGAACTGAGTCTATCCGCACAGCTGCAGAGTGTTGATAATCCATCTAAAAATTGACTTTTATGATTGCAAAGATCATAGCCCTCGATCTGTTCAAACGACAGGGCACTCGTGAGTTCAGGAATAGTTAAAGGGCGCGTCGCAAAGGTAACCCATTGAATAATATGCCGAACTAGATCTCGACTTCCTTCGCTTGATTCGATGTGGGCGATAATTGAAGAATACAGATCATTGAGGTTCTTAGGGAAGGCGATGTGGCTGATTCCAGCTTCTTCGTAATCCTCTGCATGATCAAGCCAGATTTCAAGGTTTGAAAGGACTAGGGCGACATATAAAAACATACCGTCTGAGGCATCTATCAAGCTTTGTACCAGCTCTGTCTGCACACGGGGATCCTTGCATCCTAGGGATGAGACCCTTGATTTGGTGAAATATGTGATATCGCCAATGTTGAGATCGTCTAGGATAATTGTATGTGCATTGACGTCGAGATACTTCGAACTTGATCTTGATGAGGCGCATACTCGGATAAATGGAATCGTAAGGATATCAAGAATGATCGAATGAACTGACAGCTCCTCGGTAGCCTCATCCAAGGCATCCAAAAAGAGTACGAAATGTGAGTCATCATGGGAAGTCTGGCGGAATAATTGTTTTAAATATGAAATCAATTCGGATTCCGCCCAATGCCAATCGGTGCCATAGTTCCCATACATTTCTGTTCGCATGGTGTAGGTATCCAGCATTTGATGGGTTTGGTAGCCAAGATTCTTGGTGAGCAGTTGGAAGAGCAAAGACCGAAGCATAGTGTTTACGCAAGTCTTGCTGGAGATGCTGAACTGGAAAAACAAGGGCGTTGTAGGTTCCTGGAACTTCGCAGTCTGATATATATATCGCATAAGTGTTGATTTGCCTGTTCCTGTTTTGCCTTGAATCCACAACAGACCCGATGGTTCTTCAAGCCAGGACCTAAAGCCTTCGTGGTTAAAGATCCATGAACAAGTTCCCGTCATTGCAGCGGAGAAGCGTTCAGCGGTGTTGACATGGAGAGACTGGAGTAGGCCTGAGCAGTATGAGTAACGTCGTTCTTCTTTCAATCCAAGACGACAACCTACCAGACATGTCATGGTTCAGCTGCTGGATAGAAGCATCGGATTCAATGGTTTGAACGTCGTGTAGGAAGCTCCGTAACACTGTAGAAACTGCTTTATACGTAGAACCAAGAGGGTCGGAGAATTCCGAGACAGCCTGAAGTTAGGGGTTAGCCATCGAGATACCAAAATAATGTCTCTATGCGTACCCAGTGGTCAGCGTGGAGGCCAATTTGCCTTTGGCCCTCAACATGAACATCCTCATAGTTCACAATCTAGTTTGATGCACTTAGTACATGTCAGTAGCTGTTGGGCAGATGTGAACTTACAGGGCCAAACTCCTTTGGAATACCGGGCGCGGCCACCTCTTCATAGAACGATACAGACCTGAACCCAAGTTGAGACCAATCAAGACACATGAACCTTCGAAGAAGGCTCTTGACCGAAGCGACAGTGTCCATGTGGATGGCTTGCGACAAGGGACTTCGGTAGTGTCGCATAAAGCTCAATTGACGGGGTAGCCTGGCGTCGGCGGTGGAATGAGGCGTACTAATGAAAACAATACCCCGGATCGATTTATGAAATGCCTGTTCGTTCTCCGGTTCATTCACAGATTTAAGGAGTGCTGCTTTTGCAATAAAGCCCCCGGAACCGTGGCAGACGAGAACAGTTCGTTTGCGTTGCTATAAACATCAATGAATTCCCAAAATTAAAGGTTGGAAAAGGAGTACCTTGCTGTTGGGCCAGCCGTATGATACCGAGAACTTTGGTTCTATGCTGCCTGTCAGTGTTTGCGTCACGAGTGCAAGGGACTACCTTTGTTACCAAGCGCCACAGTTAGGGCCTCAGCTGCCCTGGGGATGCAATCGACGTCGTCCAGAAGATGGGCACCGTGCAAAAAGGTATACGCTGTAGTCGATTGTGGAAGGTTGAAGGGCGACTCAATGGGCTTTAGACCTGGCTCTGTGCTTTGATCGTCTCCTCCACCATGATCAGTGCAAGGAGAATTCAGACTATGAATGAAGATAAGTCTAATCGGCTGATCAGTAACCGTTTCCTCAACTTCTGGCTTCGGCTTATAGCCATTAGCTCCAGGGAGAATTGTCATTGACATGGCGTAAATGCGAGGTTGAGTGGATGAGAAACATACAGATGGCAAAAACGGAAAACGGAACTTGCTGTTACATGGCGACTTACTTGAGCAATATGCCAATGGGACATAAATATTGAGAGACAGCTGACCCCGCGGGCGGGTACTCTCTAGAGCCTCATTCACACCAACAACCAGGCAAGAGAACAGTCGTGGACCAATTGATATGTCGGATGGAAAGCCTCCAGGATCAAGGTCATTCTTCCTCATTGTAATTCGCCGACAAACTGCAACCAATGTATAATTTCTGAGCGCTAAAATAATCCCAAGAACATAATTTCGCAATGCGCATTTGCAAATGCGCAAGTTGACAGGTATCTCACCAATCATCTTTATACTCTACCCACCACCTTGGTATATACCCGTCTCACCGACTGCTCACAAATGCGCCCTGAGTCTCAACGCTTTGCGCCTGGTCAATCTGCGCATTGCAAATTGTGTCCTATCAATCCTCAGATCTTTATGACATAAGTGCTCTGCGGCAGTAAGAGTATTATTTTTATAGTAAACAGTAAACCCTTTGTGTAAACTAATTGCATCTTAACCAGTTATATGGTCCTAAAAAAAAAAAAGAAAAAAAAAAAAGTGAAATACGCGTAAAGTAAACCTAACTTAACTATTATAATTAATGCAATATAATGCTACAGCCTATGGCAGTCTCTGTAGTTGCAGAAAGGCATAGGTAAGGCTGACCTCTTCTGTAATATACGAGCGAAGAAACTCATTCTTGAAGCAAGCTGATGAATCCTCGAAGAATGTTGCCTCTGGAAGAGCCCCCGAACGCAAGGCAGACTCATGATACTTTGTCAATGGCCAGACCCTGGAGGGTACAGTTTTCGTTGTAGTACCCTCCGCCTTGCATGGACATGTTGTTAGACATTCATATTTTGAAAGAGGAGGATTTTGCCTATATACAGTGCAAGATGGAGGTTCGTGGGAACTTTAAATCACAAAAGGTAGGGACAGAGACATACGTCGAGATAATCTTATTGCTACGTAAATTATATTGTTTCTGCGCTCTGAAATCCCGGCGACTTCAGGTTTCGCAGACAATCTTCGACCATATTCATAAAGCCACCAGGGGATGAGAAGGGATATAGGAAGCCCGTGCGTCAGCAGATAGCCAATTGTCGCTAGTTCATAGAATCCTACACTTCTCATAGTTGAGCATGCTAAGGCGCTAAGAAGCGGAAATCTTGTAAGGAACCCCTATAGTATCAGGGACAACAGGGATAAAGCTTAATAAATACAAGTTGGTCGATTTTCGATTTAGACCGCTGATTTGGTTTGTTAGTTACTTAAAATACCGAGATAAGTTATCCCTTAGCTAAGTTTTAGTTTTCTAATGGCTTGCCACTGTCTATCCAATAAAAGTTAAAGTCATGCTAGGACACTTATATGACCCCATAAAGGATATTCGGCAAGCAATCGTCTCAAATAGCAAGACAGAAGTCCGCAGATGTCTCGGCTACAGCTTATCGATTCCAACTGGATCTAAATAGACTCAAGTTCTTGCAGAACCATTCTCTACAGATAGCGAGGGCGGGAAACTGGGGTAACATGTGGCATATTTGGAAATGAGACTTGATATATAGTGATGTTCATATCCAGGATAACCAGTAAAGAAATCTGTCAATACTATTTCAAGTAATTGCTTATCTTCTATAAGCCATTACAAAGAGTAAAATATTCAGACTCTCAATATGAATGCTGGAGACTCTGTTAACCCTAGTGACGGCCGCAAAAACATCACAGCTTCAGATATCCCAAGGAGCACCAAACCATCTCAAGCATCACAAAATGTGCATACTCACTCCTTGCAAGCCTGCGATATCTGGAATAAGGTTGAGAATATCAGGAAGTTCGGTGCTATCCTTTTAGATGGATCCGAACCTGATATCGCTTCAGTCATTGCTGTTTCCAAGTGAGTCACCAGCATCTTTTCGTTAACAATCTAACAATAATGCCAGATACAAGTGCGATGCATATGTCGCAGAGACCGATGATCTTATCATGGCTATGAATAAAAGTGTTGTACTGCTTGAAGAGTATCTCGTTAAGGGCTACTTTGTCTACGGTATACCAGTAATTCTCAAGTATCCAGGTTATAGTCTGACCAGAAATTAGGTGTTAACACTGGATTCGGTGGAAGCGCCGATACTCGTATAAAAGACCTTCTAGCTTTGCAGTTGGCACTATTATAACTCACACAGGTAGGCATTTTGACTGATGGAGACACACTCGGTAATGGACTCAGCGCTATGCCCGTTACCTGGGTCCGCGCAGCCATTGTTGATTCGCTGCAATACATTACTTCAAGGCCACTCAGGTGTGCGCGTAAAGCTCGTCCAAGCCCTCCTTCTCATGCTCCGAAAGGATATGACGCCAGTTGTTCCCCTGTGGGGATCCATCTCGGCATCTGGAGATTTGATCCCTCTTTCATACATCGCTGGCATGCTCGAGGGAAACAAAGACATTTACGTCCGCACCGCGATCTTCGTTGTATCTGCTGATAAGGCTCTTGAGCTCGCTGGACTCGAACCCTTGGTTCTTGGCCCAAAGGAAGGTCTCGGACTGGTCAATGGGACAGCTCCTTCAGCTGCCCTAGGCTGCCTTGTAGTGCATGAGGCAAATAAAGTCTTATTGCTTGCCCAGGGCCTTGCGGCTTTACTCGGAAAGTCTGAGAACTACCATCCTTTCATTGCTTCTGTTTTCCCTCATCCCGGGCAAATCGAATGTTCCGTAAACATCTTGCATTTCCTCGAGGGATCTTCGCTTGTGAAAAGTCTGAAGGAAGAAGACAAGTTCAAACCGGGCCTTTGCCAGGATAGATATGCCTTGAGAGAAGCTCCTCAGTGGCTAGGCCCTCAAATTGAGGATTTGTGCTCTGTATTATCACAAATCACAGTGGAACTCAACTCGACTTCTGATAACCCAATCGTGGAGATACAATCTGGAGAGGTCTACTCGGGCGCTGACTTCATCTCCGGCTCTGTTGCCAATGGAATGGAAAAGACACGTCTTTCTATGCAGATGACTGGCAGACTTCTGTTTAGCCTTTGTTCAGAACTAATTAACCATTCATTAAATAGAGGTCTTCCTCCGAACCTCGTTGCTGATGACCCCAGTTTATCTTTCACCATGAAGGGCATTGATATCAGCATGGCTGCCTACATGTCAGAACTTGGATACCTTGCCAACCCTGTTACTCCTCATGTTCAGTCTGCAGAGATGCATAACCAGTCAATCAACTCTCATGCCTTGATCTCGGCAAGGTACAAACTTCAAGCTGTCGACATTGTCACAAAAATGTGCGCCGCGCATCTTTTCGCAGTTGCCAGGCGTTGGACTTGCGAGTCCTCCATTTGACTTTTCTGAAAGCACTTCAGAACAATTTGACATCAATAATAGGGCCTTTTCTGGATGGAATTGACGATCAAGGACGAAGAGATCTTTTTGACAACCCCCATCAGGCTCGCGTCAGATCATGGAATGCTTCAGCGTGCGGCGATCTTTGAGAGCGATGCGAGATTCTATCCAAGGAAGCACTACAAGTCCTTCGTGAGCATGAAATATGTCTTCTATCACTGGCCATGCGGACATTCCAGAGAGATTTGGAGAATTTAACTTGTTTAACCCTCGGTCAGCTACGGACTGAGTTCTTTGCCCAATCCACTACGAAGCAATTTCTTGGTCGTGCTTCTGTTAAGATATACTCTTTCGTAAGAGACTAACTTGGCGTACCTTTTCCTCAAGGCTTTGTTGAGCATCCTGGTGGAAGCAGGGGCGGCGGCACCATTAATGGACGAGAGAAAAGGACTGTTGGGTCTTGGGTTTCAATTATATACACCGCATTGGCTGATGACAAGGTATGGCAGCCTTTAATTGAGGCTCTGGCAACAGCCTAAATTTCTTATAGTTTTGAGTAATATTTTATACTTTTGAAGATTTTATTTGAATTAAATATAAATAAATATTCTCAACTGCCTACTTACCTCGCGTAATTACATCTTAACCTGCAATCTGGCTCTGACTATAAACAGAGAAAGAAATCTCAAACCAGGGTCGTTTTGCTTGTCACAGTCTTTCCAAGAATACCATTCGTCCCATTGACATCCTTCACGCCTTCGTTGCCATTTGTCCCATTAGTTTCATTCACATGTCCAGGATCCTTCTGCTTGGCCTTCTCTCTGAGGATTTTCTTCAGCACCTTTCCACTCTGGCCTCTAGGAAGCTCCTCAATGAAACGGATCTGCTTTCGCAACCAATGTGTCTCATCCAACTGTGCCTTGATACTCTCATCGAGCTGGAAAATGAGTTCCTTCTGCTCTTGGATAGTCATATCCTGCTTTGTAGGTACAACAAAAGCAAAAGGTCGTTCACCTGCTTCATCGTCTTCGACGCCAATGACTGCTGCATCGGAGACACCTGGCTGTACACGGAGTAGCTCCTCTATCTCAGCGGGGTTGACCTGCAGGCCCTGAGATACTCGTCAGTGGTAGAGCATGAGACACCGGAGTAAACTCACCTTGACTTTGATCATATCCTTGAGTCTGTCCACTAGATAGAGATGATCATCTCCATGGGGACTCCTTCTAAAGAAGCCAATATCTCCAGTGGGTAACCATCCATCAATAGTGAACTTGCTCCTGACAGCCTCATCTTCTCCTAGGTATCCTGGGATCATGGCAGCTGACTTGAGGTAGAGCTCTCCAGCCGTATCGTAGTCAGTAATCTCCTGGCCGTTCTGATCAATGAGACGGCCCTGGTTTGACGGGAGTAAGCAACCGCTAGATCCAGGCATGATGTCAGCAGGACGAGTGAAAGTCACAATAGAGACACATTCGGTCAGGCCTGTTCGCCAGAAGTTAGTCAGGATGGCAAAGGTTGATGTAATTCTGGGTGTTGCCTCACCGTAGCCGACCAGAAGATTCCAACTAGGCATCAACGCCTTCATCTTCTTCGTCACACTATCACTACAAGCCGCAGCACCAAGAACAACATCTTGAACAGACGAAAGGTCAAATATCTCAAACAACACCGGGTTTGCGGCAAGCGCAGAAATCACAGGTGGAACCTTGCATCATCAGTCCCAAGCTCAACACTCAGACGGATAGACCTACCAGATACAGACGCCCAATGCGATGCTCCTGGATCGATTTGAGTACCAGCTGCATGTTGAAGTTTGGATGAAGAACGGTTGAGTCGCCTCTCATGAACATACTATGCGCAGTGACAAGGCCGTAGCCGTGGTTGAGTGGCAGGACGCCGAGTGCAATCTTTGCGCTATCAGCTTTTGCTGAGCTCTCAAAGGTGACTGCTTGGACGACATTGGCGATCAAGTTCGCGTGCGTTATTATGGCAAGTTTCTACCCAATTTAGCTCCTAATGGACATGACTTTACTCAATGGGTATCTTACCTGGGGTCCTGAGGTTCCGCTTGTAGTTAGGTAGAAAGCAATGGTGGTGGATGCATCTCTGGGCTGAAGCTGCTCAATTTCGGGAAGGTCACTGCCCTCGTCGTAAAGCTGGGGTAGACATTTGATCTCTCCTTCAAAAAAGGGCAATTGAGTCTTGCTGGTGTTGATTGAGAAGATCTTTCGTGGTGTCTTGGGAAGAAGGTTCAAGATGGCTTTACATGAGGGCAGTAACTCCTCGCATGTGATGAGGATGTCGCAGTTGGCCTTGGTCATGTGTGAGGAAATCTCAACAGGTGAAGTGGTTGGCTGAAGGAGTAGGGCAATTCCGCCAATGCGATGGATAGCCCAGCAAACCACCAGAAAATCGAGCTTCAAAGGTCAGTACTGCATGGACCCTGGGATGTTGGGGAACCTACCGAATTGACAGCCAAGACACCAATGACCTTCTCTTCAGCACTTCCTTGGTTAGGCGACCATTGAAGTTCTTTACACAAAGCTTTCGCCAACGCATTGACCTTTTCTCTGACTTCCTTTAGAGTATATTTCTTACCCGTCAAGGCACAGATGAATGGTGGGTGAACACTACCAGAGGCACGTCGGCTTTCGAGTGCCCATTCAGCGACATTTGCAGTTGGTGAAATCTGGGCTTGAATATCAGGGGTCCATGAGGGGGGTAGAAAGACCATTTTGAGTAAGTATTCAAGTGAGGCTCTGCTGTAAAGCTACTGTAACCCTTGAGAGTTGTGGAGTCGAGTCGGTATTGTTGACCCAGCGGAGACAATGGAAGAAGTCGGATAACAGATGATGATCAAAAGACAATACTCCATAGAACAGAATATGCCCAATTATAGTACTCATCATCGTACCATCCAAAGGGCCTTGTGGATCAGAAATCTCGATGGTAAGCACAAGGATCGCGGGGTCGGAGGATTGCAGGATTGCAGGATCATAAGCCCGAGGGGGGGAGGATTTAGGGAGCAGAGCTCACTAACATCAAGCCCAACACCCTAATTGTGGTATTTGCGCCGCACCTTATCTTACTCGCATTGTCTTGCAGACATCTGTCGAGATCCGACTGAATCATGACATGATAAACATGCCATTTTTCTACTGATATGTAACATGTGAAACTCCATTGGACGCCCGATCCTGTAATCCTCTGATCCTGGGTCATCAGTAGAGGCCATTAGTGCAGCACTAAATCGGCTTCCTTCAGTGGCTTATATAGTGAATTGCCTGCTTTACGTCCACTTATGGGTTTATTCTCTCGCCAATTCTGACCGCTAGTGGCCCTTCCAATCATGTTTTCCCCATCACCCCAAACCCTTGGCATCGTTGTCGCTGCCTTTGTCATCGCCGCTCTCCTCATCCGCCGCGCCCTCCTCCCAAAACCCATCCCCGGCATCGTCTACCGAGAAGCCAACGCCAAAAAGCTCCTTGGAAATGGCTGGGAAATGCTACAATGGAAGAAAAAGCACGGTGAAATGTTTGGCTATCTAGCCAATCTCTCCGTCGAGCTTAATGCACCCGTCTTCCAGATCTTTGTACACCCATTTGGCAAACCGTGGGTTATTGTCGCGGACAACAGAGAGGTTTTCGACATTTTGTCTCGAAGAACACCAAAAGAATTCGATCGTTCTAGGTTTCTAAGATCTCTTTTCATGCCACTCGTACCCGAGTTTCACTTCCATATGCCCACTGGCGATCGGTGGAAAGCCCATCGGAAACTGGTTGCTGATACCATGTCACCTGCATTCTTGGGCGGTGTCGCTGGGCCTCAGATGTGGAAGTCAACCATGAAACTCATTGACCTTTGGCGAGTTAAAGAGAAATTGGCCCAGGGTCGTCCTTTTTCTGTTGCCACTGATATCCGCAAAGCTGCATTTGAGATCATCTGGGCCGCTACCTTTGGCTTTGACAGTGGCTCAACAACAGCCCAAACTGAGTTACTTGAAACACTGCCCGGCTTCAGTAAACTAGGCGACATGGACCAGGCTGTCGAATTTCCAGTCGCACCAGATCCGCCCGTCTTCAAAGCCGGTCTCGCACTAAACGACGCCATGAACATTGGTGTACAGTCACTCGTACCGGGGCTGCATTTATGGTTAGCTTATAACCTGATGCCGTCTCTGCGTGCAGCTCGGTCCCTCAAAGAAGCTGTTATCCAAGACGAAATTAAGAAAGCCATAGCCAAATTCTCCCACGAGACGGATCTTAATTGGGAGGATCAGGGTAATTTGAAGCGGCACATGAAAAGCGCAGTCGACATTGTCATCGCTCGAGAGATTGACAGTGCGCGAAAAGAAGGACGTGCACCAGAGCTGATGAGTCGTACCGTCCAAGATGAACTGTTTAGTTTCATGCTCGCTGGCAACGAGATTTTTACTCTCACTGCCTGGACTCTCAAGTTTCTCACCACTCATCAACATGTTCAGAAGAAGGTGCGCGATGAACTTTGGGAGCAATGCAGTGCTGCGGTCGAGAGGGGCGACACACCGACTGTATCGGAGATTATGTCTGCAAGAATCCCGTATTTTGAGGCTATGATTGAGGAATCTACACGGTGTGGCTCAGTTACCCAAACAAACATTCGCACAACGATGCAGCATGTCAATATTCTGGGTCATATGGTTCCCAAGCATACCGAGGTGTTGATGTTGAACAACGGACCTGGTAGTTTCATGCCTCCACTGTCTGTTGACGAGGAAAAGAGATCAGAGAGTTCAAAGGGTACAGCTGGCAAGATTGGACAGTGGAATATCAAGGGAATGAGAGACTTTGCACCCGAAAGATGGCTCGTCAAAGACGAGGAAGGTTGTCTGTCGTTTAATCCAAATGCTGGACCGAGACATTCATTCGGCGCTGGTCCCAGGGCATGTTTTGGTGAGTTTCATTCCCTGCACTTTGTGCTGTAGTAGCGCAGTTACTGATTGAGAATACAGGTCGTAAATGGGCTGCACTGGAGGTCAGGATTATGATTGCGCTTATTGTTTGGCATTTCAATTTGGAGCCGACGCCGAAGCCGTTATCGAGCTTCAAGCCTTTCCCTGGTGTTGCGCATAGACCGGAGATGATCTACTTGCGCCTATCAACAGTTTAGAAGAAGGAGTCAGTAAATAGTGCTACACATGTAGTTCTGAAAGGATATTTATTGGCTTGCCGTGCGTAATAGCAAACATGTTAGCGATTACCATGATTATGTTATAGTGACTCGATTGGCTTGAATAATGTGTTTCGCATTTCTGACCAATGACATCAACGCGACACCACATTTCTGATAGCGGGTTCGAGCACTGTTCTTCAGCGTGCCGCAGCCTGCAGGCGATACACAATAACGGTAACTCCAGCTACCACGCACTGTAATTTTACTGGACAGTAAGAAAGGTGAGCAATGAAATGCAACAATCCAAATGAATGCCCATGTTCCAGTATTGCAATATTCTTCGCATGTGCATTCTTTTCCGGCTCACTTTAAAACATGTTCCTGGTTTACCTCATTGTTATCTATTGCGCTGAATTGATTGATGCAAGATTAGTCCACTGGAGCAGTTCGTTCAGAAGCCAAGCACCAGTCACGATGTGCCGCAATCCTGATCCTGCAATCCCAACGCCAACGTCGGATCCTCCCGATCTCACAGTGGCCTAATGGTCACTTATAGCGGACGCATGCCCCGCAGCCGGAACTCAATTACACCGCTGATCCTCAGAACCAGCAAGACAATATGACAATTGCTGCACCAAGACTAAGGCTTCTGCCGGTCGAGCAGCTTCACACGCCAGTATCGCGATTCGAGCAGTCCTTTTCTTCGAGTATTGCTTACAAGCTGTAAAAATATCATGGCGCTCCGTTTAGGGAAGAAGCTGAAAATACTGGGACTCGTGGTCCTCATCTTCGCGATCTTGGTCGCTGGATTTGACCAGACTGAGGACACCAAGCACCACTTTCAGTTCCAAATCACCGGGGCACGAATCTTGGGTTTGTTACTTGTGCTTTTTGTCCTATCAAACTTTAAGTCTATGCCATTCGTTTGGACCGTAAGTTCTCCTGTCTTTCTTAATGCTCCGGAGCGCTAATGACTTGGGTAGCTCCGCGTTCTATACACGATATCCTACCACTCGGTCCTCCGCAAGTCGCCCCAATTAGGCCCTAAAGCACTCTTCAAGCCTATCATCGCCAGCACGTACAATTCCCTCCTCGAGGTCGATTACTATCTACACAAGTCCAACTCAACTTATTTTGCCGACCTTGACGTTGCGCGTGCCCATTTGATCGCATATCTTTTCCGACGTGGCTTCCAGCGCTTATCCAACAATGCCAAGCTTGGCATCGTGCTTGATCCAAAGACGGGGACACCGATGGACGGTCGATTGGGGATCAACCTCGGTGCTGTCGAGTGTTGTTTTAGACGCGAAATCCCAGCGTTTAAAAAGGTTGAGATGTGGAGCTATGTCTTGACTTGGGACCGTAAGTGGTTATACATCGTCACACATTTTGTACCAAAGGGTACAGTGCTTCCTACTGAGTGGCTTGACCCGCGGTTCGCGAGAACGCAGACCCGGCCGCTACTCAAAGACACTGGTGAGTTGGGCCGCAAGATATACGCCACTGCTCTGAGCAGATACGTTTTCAAGTTGAAACGTCTTACGGTGCCTCCTTCAACTGTGCTAGAGGAGGCTGGCTTCTTACCAACTCGACCTGGAGGATGGACAATTGGGGAGGAGGAGCTGGATGTGGATGTGTCGGGTGGTGATATGGGCAAAAATGGGGAGTGGAATTGGCAACGGGTCGAGGCTCAGAGATGCAAGGGAATTGAGCTGATTAGCCAGCCGAATCATCTTGACTTGCTTCATGATGGCTTTGATGGTGGTAGCGACGGAGCGATTGGAAGGTTCAGCCCTGGGTAGTGTGCTTAGCTCGTTGGTATTTGTATCTGCTCACAAGACTTGAATAGCTCTGAATAGCTATAAAATAATAAACTGGCTTATAATGCTTACAGATTTGATGATCAAAGTGCTAAAGGATGCAAACCGTGATGAAGACTTGCCTCCATACTACGTGGACAAACAACCACTAAAATATATGGCCTAAAATCTGTGAACACTCTAGACTGTTGTTTCAGCGGTATCCCTCTGGAACATGGCGTCCTATAGTGCTGTAGTTTGGTGAGAGAACAGCGGAGACGCAGTGAGGCACAGAGGGTGGTCATGAGAAAGAAAATGATTTCTAGGAAATCGATCATTTAGTCCAATTTTTAAATACAAGAAACAGCAAAATAAACAAACTCCAAACTCCAGCAAACATAACTCAAGGAAATTCGCAACTCAATCCAAGCCATATCAATCCCTCAAAATCTCACAAAGATCCTCCATCAAACTCTCCACCACCTCCGAAGAAATAACCTCCTCCGAGTACCCCGCCACAATACTCATCTCACCACCCTTCGGCTCAACAGTAACCCAAACATCAGTAACATTAGGCGGAATAACGGTATAGTCAACACTACACTCAGCACCATGCATCGCAAAGCTCTTCTGAGCCTCAGGTAAATTCTGATACTGAAGAATAGAAGAGAATCGGGGTTGTTCTGAAAGAGGCCAGTTTGTGCACTGCCGGAAGATGGTCTCCCAGCCGAGATGTTCGTGTGGTAGTGCTGAGATGTGCTGTTGGTGGACTTGTTGGAGGATGGTAGCTTGGGTCTGCGCGGTGTTGACGCGGATGGGGATGAGATTGACGCATGGGCCGTTGACCTTTTCGATGTCATCGAGTGGTAGGGAGCGGCCGGAGACGAGATGTGCAAAGACGACGTCGGTCGTTCCAGTTGCTTTGGCTAGGACCTTGGCCCAAGCTGCTTTGAGGTATGATGGCACAGTGAGGCCTGACCCTTCGACCTTGGGCACAGGTACCGTCTTGACGATGTAAGAGCCTGTGAGAGCCTTGGTCGTCTGCGAAGCTCCAGGTAGACTGGTCATGTTTGAGCCGTGCAGCAAATCACCCCAGAACTTCATAGCAGGCTTTGGATCAATTGCCTTCAGCGCATCATCGATATAGTAAGACATCTGTCGGGGCGATTCATGCACCTCGACGTCTGGTTCGCCCCATGCTTGAAGTTGCTGGAAGAAGATTGGCAGTGACATGCCATCGTACTGCGCGTGAGAGATTCTAATCACAAGACTGTCCTTGTGCTCGCCCTGGACGAACCACGTCTTGAATGGAGGTTCGTAAGCCTCAAGCTTCTTCTTCTGGTCTTCTTGCACAAGAGACTTGCAGAACTCGGAAATATCGGTAGAAGCGATGCGCTCTTGGAAGGGAACGACAAAGTTACTGAGGATGGTTTGGTAGTTCTGTCCAGCATGTTGAACAAAGACTGTTCGAAGAATCTCGTTCTTGTCGACTGTTGTTTGAAGCGCTGTGTGAACTCGTTGCTTGTCGACCTTTTGGTTGTATGTGATTGTCGCATGCATCAGCCATCGACCTTGTGTGTGCTCGTGAAGTACAAGTGATTGAAACTCGGTTGTTTCGAGAATCTTCTCGACACTGAAGCTGTTTGGTAGCATAGCCTTTATCGCCAGTTGCGTTGCGTGGTTGACGCCTTCATGATGATGACCCGTTGTCTCATTCAATTGCACAGCATGCTCGAGATGGCTAGCAAGGTCCTTCAAAACTGGACTCTGGAAGATCTGAGCCACAGTCATATTGAGACCAGTAGCCCTGGCCGCTGCGACTAGTTGAATAGCAGCAAGTGAGTCTCCATTCAGGTGGAAGAAGTTGTCGCTTGCACCGATTGACTGTGCGGGTCGTCTCAAGACTTGACCCCAGAGCTGTTGAAGTTGTTTTTCCATGTCGCTTGACACAGGGACTGACTGAGCGCCTGTCGTTAGGCGATATTCCTCCAATTTGGTGTCAACCATGTCCTCCAAAATCGCACCGATAGCCCGACGGTCAAGCTTGCCTGACGAGTTCACCGGTAGCTTACCCACTGGAATGAAGAAGTCCGGTATCATGTACTGAGGAAGAACCTCAGCCAGTTTGACGCGGATCTGTTCCGACGTCTTCTGTAGCGTTTCCGAAGGGGCCAATACTCCTTCTCCAACCCGTTCCTCTCCGACTTCCACCACCACTGCAATCGTGGGCCTATCCTCCCGCTTGACAAACACAGCCGCTGCTGAATGAATGTCCTCCGATGATTGTACGACTGAGTACTCAATTTCTCCCAATTCGATTCGCTGACCACGAATCTTGACCTGTGTATCCCGACGACCAAGGTTGGTGTATGTTCCATCCTCATTCTGTCGAACCAAGTCGCCTGTACGGTACATGCGATGTCCGTTGCCAAGGCCGTAGCTTGCTATAAAGTCGGGGTCCGTGATGAATGCGCCGTCCGTTTTGACGGCATCGTTCAAATAGCCCTGAGATACTTGGGGACCTTCGATAAGTAACTCGCCTGGGGCTCCCACTGGGCAGAGGCGGTTGTAGTCATTGGGGTCAACCACCCAAAGACGACAGCTGGGTAGCGGCGCGCCGAGGATATTGACTTGCTTCCTGTCTGTGAACGGAGTCGCAGAGACAATGGCGTAGATGGAACATTCTGTCGGTCCATAACCACTGAGAATATCGGCGTGGTGGTCCATCCACAAGTCAAGAACAGAGGGCTTGACGGGTTCGCCGAGTAAGACCACTGTGTTGATGTTGGGCAGCTGAGATGGCTTCAGAAGTTCAGCAACTGTAGGCGTGATTGACAGGAAGTTGACCGCTCTGTCGACGATAAACTGCTGTAGGTCGCTCATCCTCTCCTCTTCGGAGGGTACACAGACACATCCTCCAGCAGACAGTGTAGTAAAGATCTCTTGGATGGCTGCATCAAAGGTATGCGCAGCGAATTGAAGCACTCGAGAAGTCGTGACAAGACCAAAGACCTTCTTCTGGCTTTCCAGACTGGACGAGATGCCTGAATGAGTAAGAATCACGCCCTTTGGTGTACCCGTACTACCAGAGGTATAGACAATCCAGGCTGCTTGGTTGACGTGGATTTGATCAACGCGGGCAGACCATCTCCAGGCTACAACCTTGTTACGCCAGGATTCATCAATCGTGACGACCTCCAGCTTCATAGCGGCCAGTCGATCAGTTTGCCGTTGATCAGCCAGTACAACACTGACTTTCGCATCAGCAGCAATGAGTTTGATACGTCCAAGCGGGAGCTGCACTCCCAGAGGAACAACAACACCTCCAGCGCGTAAGATGGCCAGCATTGAAACAGCAACCCATTGTGATTTGTCCATGCATACTCCGACGCTTGTACCGTGGCGGACGCCGAGGGTGATGAGATGGTCTGAGAGCTTGGCGGAGAGTTGACCTAGTTGTTTGTAGGATAGGGTGCCGTCCCATGCGCTTATGGCTGTCACGTCTGGTTGTTGGGCTACCATGTTGAGGATGAGGTCGTGGACACAGCGCTCCACACTCGGGATAAGGCCGCTGTTGACAGACAAGATACGCTCACGATCTTGAGGACTCAACATGTCCATATCGGAAATGCTGCTGGCTTCAGGTGCATTCTCGGCTCGCTCCAATTCACCTGCAATGTGAGCGAAAGACTGTAACATGCGCTCCATCTGCACCGTTGACACGACTGCATCGTCGAAGCGTGCCTCGATTGAGATACCCTTTGAGCCAATGCTACACTCCACTGTAAGCGCATAGTCATCGAACTGTTCTGACATATCCTGTCGTGGGACAAGACCAGGGAACTCGGCTGATGCTTCGTCGCTATCTGCTGCAGGCTGAACAACAAAAAGGTGCTGAAGATCAAGAGCGGCGGCAGCATCTGGTACAAGTTCAGCGATTCGCTGCAGGCCAGTATGCTCAAAGGGAATCATGTCAGTTGCCTGCTGCTGCACATCTTGAAGGAATTGGCGTGTGTTGGTTGATGAATCAACGCGAACTCTCACTGGGACAGTGGTGATGGTGGGCGCTAGCATTTCAGTGATTCCATGCACTGGCGCATTGCGACCAGAGAGCGTCACCGCAAATACAACATCATTGCTACCAGCATACTGAGCAACCATCAATGCCCAAGCCGCGCGAAGCATATTAGAGAGCGAAACTTCTGAAGTGCTCTTGCGAACAAAGTCAAGATTCTGTACAAGTTTCTGTCGCGGCTGAGGCTGGTATCGAACAGATGGCAGAGCAGGGAATGCAGTTGGGTTACCCTGAAGCTGCTCACGCCAATACGTTGCTGCTTTGTCGGAGTCGGATTGGCCGAGATAAGCGATGAATGGCGTGTATGGCGCGGAAATTGGTGTCGCGTCGTGCCAGTACATGTTGGAAACTTGTCGGTACATCATTGTCAAGCTCCAACCATCATAAACACTGTGGTGAGCTGTCCAGACTAGATGTCGCTCGCCGTTGTTGGATTCAATTAGGCCAAAGCGCATGAGTGGCTTGCCCTCAGTCATGCTCAATGCACTATCGTGGTCGATGTATTCTTCGAGTGAAGATGCAGTATACCATTCGAGCGGCTCATTCACGACGACTTGGACTGAACCGGATGTGAGACCAAGTAGAATGCGGGTGCGCAGCACAGGTGCCGCTTCAGCCATCTTCTGCCACGCTGCTTGTAGTCGCGACACGTTGATCTCATCGCTCAATGAGAAGATTCTTCGACTGATATATGCGGTTGGTTGACGGATGGTAGTGAGAAGCAATCCCTCTTGTAATGGTGTGCAAGGATAGATATCCTCAATCTGTTCCGTCATAACACCGCCGCAGCGCTCCGCAATCTCGGCATGGAGATCCACTTCTTTTCCGGCACCGGCCCGGGCTTCGGACCAGAGTGAAAATGGCGCCGGGATTGCTTCCAGCGATGACCGCTCGTGTCCTTCAGCCATGCGTCCATCTAGAACAGTCGCAAGCTCAGAAAGACGCGGATGTTCAAACACATCGGCCACTCTCAGTAGCATATTCGTGCTACGCGATGCTTCCACCAGTCGCATCGCTGTAATTGAGTCACCACCCAAATGGAAGAAGCTGTCCTTTGCACCAATGGTATTAGCAGGTCTTCCAAGAACGCTAGCCCACAGATGTTGCAGCTGTCGTTCAGTCTCTGTAGAAACATCTGCCTTGGCTGCTGCGTTGGGACGGTATGCGTCTAGCTCTTCTGTCTTCATGCTCTTCAAGAACAAGTCAATCGCTCGACGATCAAGTTTGCCCGAAGAGTTGAGAGGTAGGCGTGACATTGGGATGAAGATTTCTGGGACCATGTACCGTGGAAGAACGGACATGAGATGGCCTCTGACTTCCTCGAATGATTCTCTCATGGTGATGGTTGGTTCGAGTAAGTCAGCCTGCGACAAGCCCTGTAAATTGTTGTCGACAGCGCTATTTTCCCCACCTGTCGCTATTTCCAGCGCCACGGCTAGCACTGAGGATTGACTGACAGGGCCATCGAGAAGTATAACGGCGGCTTGTGAGATTTCGGGCAATGAGCGCACGACCCAGTATTCAATCTCGCCAATTTCGACGCGTTGGCCGCGGATCTTGATCTGTGTGTCTCTTCGGCCTAGCGTGGTGTATGAACCATCGCTGTTTTGTCGGACGAGATCGCCTGTTCGGTACATCCTTCGGCCAGGCTGTAGACCATGGTGTTTGGTGAAGCTGGGGTCAATTAAGAAGGATTTGGCCGTCTTGACCTTGTCACCCAAATAACCTCGCGCCAATAGCGGTCCCTCGATAAGTAACTCGCCAGGTGCTCCGATAGGTACGAGACGGTTAAAGTCCTTTGGATCGACGACCCAGAAGCAGCTAGCAAGTGGGATACCAAGCACAGGAACTTGACTGATGTGCTTCATGGGTCGTGGTGAAACCGTCGCGTAAATACTGCATTCAGAGGGCGCGTAAGACTCCAACACGACAGCTTGATCCTTCCACAAGTCCATGACGGCTGGCTTGACAGGCTCTCCCATGAGGATAACTGTTTTGACAAGAGGAAGCTGCGCGGGGTCCAATAAGCCTGCGACCGTCGAGGTAAGAGACAAGAAGTTGACTTCTGCCTTGGCGATGAAAGACTGCAAGTGGTTGATGCGCTCGTCTTCAGAGGGGATACAGGTACAACCGCCCTGGCAAAGAGTTGTGAAAACTTCTTGAATCGTGACATCAAAGGTATGCGACGCGAATTGAAGGACTCTTGATCTATCTCGTATCTCGAATGCATCGCCGTGTGAGCGGATACTGGAGCACAGAGCTGAATGCTGTAGGACGACTCCCTTGGGTGTTCCTGTACTTCCAGACGTGTAGACTACCCAAGCGGCATTGTCGGAACTGACGGTGGAGCAGACGACTGTACTAGGCTTGAGTGTATCTTGAAGTGCGGCGTCGACTTTGATGAGGCGAGGACCTGTACCCGCAAGTCGGTCGAGTTGTTTGTCATCCACGAGGATGATTGGGGCCTTGGTGTCGGTCATGATCGTCTGAACTCGAGGTAACGGCTGCTGCACGCCCATTGGCAACACAACACCACCTGCTTTCAGCACGGCTAGCATGGCGACGACGGCCCAGCGAGACTTATCCATACAGATACCGACCATGATCTCTGGTCCAACACCAAGATCCATGAGATAGCCAGCGAGGTTGCCAGCGGCTATTTCCAGCTCTCGGAAGGTCATGAGACCGTCCCATGCGTAGATGGCCATCTCGTCTGGCTTATGCTCGTAGACTTTGTGGAATAAAGTGTGGATGCACGAGGCAACGGGTTTCGGGACGTCTCTGTTTTTAGCGACGATGGCGTGTTTCTCTTCCATCGGCACGAGATCAAGATCGCCGAGACTGGAAGTAGTATGTTGGCTGAGAACCTGAATGACATGCTTGAGTTGATTGAGTAGACGCTGGGCGACTTCATGGTTGGCGACGCCGGGGATGTATTGAAGAACAAGGTCAAGCCTCTGGTCATTCTCTAGGATACTCAGGTTGAAGTCGTATTCGGTAGACTCATCAGCCGAAGCGCGCTCAAGCTTGATGGAGTTATTCTGAGTCGCTCCATCCATGTTCAGCGCACGGGTATAAGAAACGGTAGTATTGAACAGAGCTTGCTGTTGTGTCCCTTGTAGAGAATGCTGAATGGAGGCCAGAGAAGCTCGCTGGTGATCAAACCCTTGGAAGAATCGGTCCTGGATCTGTCGGATGACGTCCACGGTTGTCGCGTTGTAGTCCAATTGGACATAACATATCATCATGTTGATCATAGGGCCGACGAGTCGCTCAACACCATCGATGGGAATATCGCGACCGCTTGAAAGGTATCCGAAGCAGATTTGGTTCAACTCGACACGTGAAGCTAATACCAGTGCCCAAGCTAGTTGAGCTACATTTGCAGCTGTGACGTTGTAGTTGCGGCACATTTCGCGGAGGACGGATATGTCGGGAATGTGAGCTGTGACAGCATGGCCTGTCTCCATCTCTGAAGAGGTGTCGTGGTGCTGTTGTCCCAATTGGAGATGGCACGGTTCTGCAGTTTCGAGAAGATCCTTCCAGTATTGCAGATCTTCTTGTTCGGAATGGCGATGCTGCTCGAGAAAGGAGACGTAGCTGCTGTAGTCTGAGCTACGGATAAGAGAAATTGATGTTCTCTTGCGCGATAGTGACTCGTAAGCTTCAAGCAGGTCATTCACCAAAAGCTGAACAGACGAAGCATCAACGAGAGCATGGCTGATCTCAAAGTGGCCAAAGACATGACCTTCAACAGTAGGAATAATGAGGAAACGATGAGAAGGTCGTCCAACAGGATCATGGAGTAAAGCATGATGGTTGATGAATCGTTGAACTTCATCATTGCTAGAACACGGTTCAATGACCTGGATGTCAGCTTCAAGCGTCTTGAGGACAACTTGGTAGAAGCGATCATGATGTGATAGAGCACCAGTGAAGATGGTTCGCATGATGGAGTGCTGGCTAACGACCTGTCGCCAGGCATTTACGAGTCGACCAATGTCGACTGGTGAGGACGGCGATGACGGGAGAATGCGACATGTTTGCTTCAGGCGGTATCGGGAGGGTGCTCTCAATTGACTGAGTAGAATGCCCTGTTGGATGGGTGAACAAGGAAGAACATTCTCAACGCTCGCCCATGAGATGGAACCAGGAGCCAGGCAGTGCCGGTATAACGTCTCAAGGTCATCGTTGGTCAATTGGGCCAAAGGGAAGTCACTGATGGTACACATCGGCTCAACGACCAAAAGCTCCTGAACACCTTGCGTAATAGCCATTCCATACTCTCTGAGCCAGTCGCGAATAGCTTGGCTCTTGGGGCTATGGCGAGGAAAGCCAACCATGAGATGCGTCTTGCCAGCGTCATCGATTGACACTTCAACGCTGAGAGCAGCGTGTTGACGGACTTTGCCACCGATTGAAGCATCGAGTTGTCCGACGGATTGATGGAGTTTGTCAAGAGTGAGAAGACCACCTGAGCGTTGAAGTTGCTGGAATTGACCGTGGTAATTGAAGAGTACTTCAATTGGTCCAGATTGAGTTGAGCACTGAGCTGCGAAGTCGAGGACTTCACGACCGGAGTTGATCTTGCGAAGATCCTTGACTTGGCGCAGAGTGGAAATGAAGTTGGCTTCGTTGTCTTGGGTGATGTTGAGAGGAGTAACTGTTGTGAACCAGCCAACAGTATCGGAAAGATCCCAATTGATGTCCAGAGTTTGAGTGTCGCGACCGTGGCCTTCGATGAAGATTGACGGGCCTGGGCGATCTGTGAAACAACGACAGAAGGAGGTGGATAGGGCAGCGAGGAGGATATCCGCGACACCAGATCGCAAGGGCTCGTTGGCTGGACCAAGTAGTAGAGATGTAATTTGTTGCTCCAACTCAACCGTCTCAAACACTTGATCTTCAGTGATATACTGACCAGGCTCAAGACCCCAGTAAGTCCACGACGCCGGGTCTTCTTGAGCGATCGACCCAATCGGCTGAGCCTGCAGCAACAAAGCGTTGCTCCAAGTCGGGAAGGGAAGAGATTGCGACGTGACCATAAAACCGCTCTGAAGGATCTGCTCCAAGTCCTTGGCGATGATTCGCCATGACATAAGGTCAATGACAAGATGGTGCGCCGTCAAGAACAAAATCTGGCGATCTGGTGTCTGGATGAACTCAGCAGCAAAGACAGGGCCGTGTTCGATATTGAGGGTGCTCTGCGACTCGAGCATGATCGCCTGGACTGCAGTGTCATCAGAGACATTGTGAGATTTGAACCTGTAGGACCTCGGGACGTCCTTCTCAATCCACTGCTTGTATCCTTGCTCTTGAGATGCGAAACGGCAGCGAAGCATGGCGTGCTTTGTCACAACAGCCTCGATAGCCTTAGCGACAGACCCCTCAGTGATACGGCCGCTCTGGGAATCTTGAAAGCAGAAGCAAACACTCTGATTGAACCGGAAAGAACCCTCGGACTTCAATCCAGCAGGCGAAATGTCATCAAAGAACATCTTCTGAGCAGGCGACAGTTCAAAAGGCCCATCAGGTATCTCAGTTGAGAAGACTTCACCATCGCTCAACTTGACGCGCAATGCAAGATCAGAAATAGCAGGACTCTGGAGAATGTCGCGGACAGTAACGACAAGACTGATTTCACGGCATGCTGAGACGACTTGCATCGCAGTAATGGAGTCACCGCCGAGGGACATGAAGGACCGTCTGTAACTGACGTTAGGAACGTTGAGAACAGAGCTCCAGATCTCTCGAAGCTTTTGCTCAGTGGGTGTCACGTTCAGAGTTGCTTCTTCAGCTTGGTGTTCAAGCTCAGAGTATGATGAGAGCTCTGTTGGACTGAGACTGTTGATCCACTCCGTCACGGCTCTTCGATCAGCTTTGCCTGAGGAATTGATGGGTAGTGTAGTCATTGGGATCCAAAGACGAGGAATCATGTAATCGGGAATATGTTGCGACAGATACATCTGAATCTCGGAGGCGAGGAGTAGTGCGGTAGTGGTATCGATGCCATCTCGAGTAGCGATGCCGTTGTAGGCACTTTCGTCGTGAGCTGCCTTGTCATCATGAGGAACGCTGAAAGCCGTGACGAGTTGGCCATCGCTTGATCCTCTGGTAGTAAAGACGACACAGGCGCGAATACCGGAGGGATGCCGTGAGATGTGATACTCAATTTCACCGACTTCAACACGTTTGCCTCGGATTTTGATCTGTTGATCGCGTCTGCCCAAGTTGGAATATGTTCCATCGTCGTTTTGTCGGACCAAGTCACCCGCGCGGTACATGCGACGACCACCAGTAGACTCCAGACCAAGTGCGCCCAAAAATGCTGGATCGGTGATGAAGGAATTGGCCGTCTTTGTCGCGTCGTTCAGATACTCACGAGCAAGATGAGGACCCTCGATGAGAAGTTCACCTGGTACACCGACGGGACACAGCTTGTTGTAGTCTCGATAATCGACGACCCAGAAGCGACAACTCTCTAAGGGGGTACCCAAGATCATTGCCTGGCGACGGTCTGTCATGGGCTCTGGTGAGATTGCGCTCTGGATACTGCACTCTGAGGGTCCATATGCATCAAGACACGTTGCCTGTGGCATCCAGAGGTCCAACACCGAAGGTTTGACTGGCTCTCCAATCAAGATGAGTGTCTTGACAAGTGGCATCTTGGACGGAGATAACAAGCCAGCGACTGTTGAAGTGAGGGAGAGGAAGTTGACGTCCATAGACACGATGCATCCCTCTAGGTCATTGAGACGTTCTTCCTCAGAAGGAATGCAAACACAGCCTCCGAAATAGAGAGTCGTAAATGTCTCTTGAATAGTAACGTCGAAAGTGTACGCAGCGAATTGAAGCACGCGAGACGATGGAACAAGGCTGAATGCTGCACCGTGAGATCTCATGCTAGTACACAAGGCATAGTGCTGCAACACAACGCCCTTGGGTACACCAGTGCTTCCAGAAGTGTAGACGATCCAAGCTGCATTGTCAGGCTTCACAGCGGGGTTTGAGAAGCCAAATTCAGCGGGAACGAGACCGTCCATGAACTGTTGGTTGACTTCAATGAGCTCTGAGTCAACACCTGCTAGACGAGCCTTTTGCTTCGCGTCCACGAGAATGACAGAGGCTCTTGTATCGTTCAAGATGGTCTGTAGTCGTGAAAGAGGCTGTTGAACGCCCAGCGGAAGAACGACACCCCCTGCTTTGAGTACTGCGAGCATTGACATTGCTGCCCAGATGGATTTGTCCATGCAGATGCCGACCATGACTTCTGGACCAACGTTGAGGTTTGAAACGAGGTACTTGGCTAAGGTGCTAGTAGCGAGGTCGAGTTCGCGATAGGCCATAGATCCGTCCCATGCTTGAAGAGCGAGAGCATTGGGTTGACGGTTGGTCATCTCTTGTACGAGGAGATGAACGCAAGAGTCTAGAGACTTTGGTACCTCGCGGTTGATGGCTGTGATGGCTTGCTTGTCTTGGATGGGGACAAGATCGAGATCGCCTAGGAGGGAAGTTGCGTTGCTAGTGCTCAATACTTGCACAACGTGCTTGAGGTGATTGAGAAGTCTCTGTGCAGTCCTTGTTGACGCGATGCCGGGGAGATACTGCAACGTAATGTCGATGCCACTCTCAGTCTCCAACATGCTGAGATTAAAGTCATATTCAGTTGACTCATCGGCCGCAATTCTCTCCAGTCGAATAGACTGAATGCTGCGCGCACCACTGCTCAGATTCGGTGCTCGCACGTACGACACAGTAGTGTTGAACAATGACTGCTGGGAGCTCGACAACGAGTGCTGGATAGTAGCCAACGACACACGCTGATGCTCAAAGCTATCAAGGAAGCGATCCTGAATGTCCTTCATTGCCTCAATACAGCTTTGTGAATAGTCGAGCGCAATGTTGCATACGATCATGTTGATCATGGGTCCAACGAGGGTATCTGCTCCGTCGATGGGGATGTCGCGCCCACTGGAGAGATAGCCGAAGCAGACTTCATCAAGCTGTGTGCGGGATGAGAGAACGAGTGCCCAGGCGAGTTGGAGGACGTTTGCGGGGGTGATGTCGTTGGATTGGCATAGTTTCTGGAGGGTCGTCATGTCTTGCATTGCAGTAGAGATGGAGTGGTCTTGGGTATCTTCGTCGGAGGCACTGAGATCCTCGCCGAGTTGAAGCTGGCAAGGCTCGACGGTAGCGAGACGCTGCTCCCAGTATCGCAAGTCATCTTCCTCAGAGCCTTGCTCGAGGAAAGAGATGTACGTTCCATAATCAGAGCTAGAAATATTGGTGACGCCCTCGTAGGCTTGTAGAAGTGTGTTTACAAGCAGCTGCACCGACGAAGCGTCAACTAGCGCATGGCTGATCTCGAAATGACCGTAGACATGACAATCTTGAGTTGAAATGACCAGGAAGCGATGCGAAGGTCGACCGAGGTGATCTTCCATAAGTGCATGTCGCGCAATGCAATCATGCACGTCTGTCTCAGTATAGCAGTTAATGAACCGAATATCTGGCTCAATGGACTTGAGAACGACTTGGTAGAATCGATCGTTGAATGGAATCATGGTGAAGACTGTGCGCATGATGGAGTGGTTGCTGACGACTTGACGCCAGGCATCACCGAGTCTCTTCACATCGACGCTCTGAGAGGCTGAGGGCAACACCCGACATGTTTGTCGCAAACGATATGTGGTTGGCGACTTCAATTGACTGATAAATATACCCTGCTGCGTAGACGAACAAGGCAGAATATCCTCAACAGCATCCCAGGTAATGTTAGTTGGTTCCAGGATGTGCTTCTTCAGCGCCACGAGATCGGTACTGCTTAAATGCGAAAGCGGAAAGTCGCTCGCTGTTGCGGTTCGATCTGTAGACATTAGCTCACTTACCCCAGAGTTAATCACCTCTCCATATCGCTGTAGCCATCGTCGAACAGTATCGCCCTTTGGTGTGCGACGGCTGAAACCTACGCTGATGGTGACACGGCCGGCATCGACTGAGACTTCAATCGTGATGGCAGCCTGTTGTCTAACTTTGCCGCCAATTGAAGTCTCTGGTGAGTGCAGCTTGTGAATAGTAAGAAGGCCATCTGCGCGGTCGAGCTGTTGGAATTGACCGTGGTAGTTGAACAGGATCTCGAGGTTTTGTGGTGTGTTACTACTGGTCGTGGAAGAGGAGTTGTACTTTGCGGCAAACTGAACGGCAGTGTGGTCTGCGTTGAGTTTTCGGAAGTCCTTGACTTGTTGGAGGATGTAGATGAAGCTAGCGCTGGTGGTGGCTGTGACCTTGAGAGGTGATACGGTGGTGAACCAACCGACAGTCTCGGAGACATCACCGCCTGTATCGCGTCCGTGGCCTTCAACGTGGATCATTGGGGTAGCTCGATCGTTGAACACTTCAGCAAAGGATTGGTGCAAAGCAGCGAGAAGAATATCTGTGACACCAGTCTGTAGAGACTCGTTGGCAGGACCGAGCAATTGAGCGCTAGTGTCTTCATCAAGAGCGAGAGTCTCGATGATCTGGTCTTCACGAACAAAGGAACCAGCCTCAAGACCCCAGTACGACCAAGAATCAGCATCACTCTCGTTAGGAGCAGCAACAGTCCTGGCCTGGTTCATGAGCGCTTTGGACCAAGTAGGGAAAGGCAATGACAAAGAAGGCTGAAGTGTCTCAAAGCGCAAGAAATGCTCCAGATCAGCTGCGAAGATTCTCCAAGACATCAGATCAATGACAAGATGGTGAGCTGTCAGATTGATCAATTGACCATCAAGCATCTCAAGGACGTCAACAGCGAAAATAGGCCCATACTCAAGATCCAAAGATCCTTGCGAATGGCGAATGATGCCCTCTGTCTCAGCGTCGTCGCTAACTTTGTGAGTCCGGAAGCGATAAGAGCCCATGATCTGCTTCTCAACACGTTGTTGCCAGCCTTGAGTGCTTTGATCGGCTTGGAAGCGAGCGCGGAGCATAGCGTGCTTTGTGACGATGGCTTCAATCGCACGAGCAACGGTGTTGGACGTGACATCTTGGGGAATTCGAAAGCAGACGCTCTGGTTGAAGCGATGGGGTCCATCCGCTCGAAGTCCGGATGGGGCGATGTCCTGGAAGAACATTTTCTGCGCAGGTGAAAGGTCAAAAGGCTCATCGGGGATCTCAATAGGGAGTTGTTCGTCGCCCATTTTATCCGTAGCCTCTTTGACTCGTAGCGCAAGTTCAGAAATAGCAGGACTTTGAAGGATCTGGCGCACAGTCACGATCAGACCTTGCTTGCGACAAGCAGAAACAACCTGCATTGCTGTGATAGAGTCACCACCCAGCGAAAGGAATGATCGACGGTAACTGATGTGGCTGATGGGCTTGTTCAAGACATTACTCCAGATCTCCCGAAGCTGTCGCTCAGTGGATGTCACCTGAAGACCGTCCTCAACTTGATACTCCAGGTCAGTGTAGGAAGACAGGTCCAGGTTCTTGATCCATTCAGAAATGCGACGTCGATCGGCTTTGCCAGATGAATTGATTGGCAAACTCGCCATGGGGATCCAGAGTCGGGGGATCATGTAGTCAAGTACATACTGCGACAGGTAGAGCTGGACTTCAGATGCGACAAGCATGGCGGCTGGTTTGTCAACAGCATTTTCTCCATCTAATGCTGTACCACTATACGCAGCGCCATCGCTGGGAAGACTGAACGCAGCTACGAGCTGGCCATGGACGTACAGAACAACTGCTTGGATGCAAGATGGATGACGAGTGACGTGATACTCAATCTCATCAACCTCAACTCTCTGTCCACGGATCTTGATCTGCGTGTCCTGTCGACCAAGGGTAGTATAAGACCCATCATCATTCTGACGCACCAAGTCACCCGTGCGGTACATTCGTCGATTACTTCCAAGATTATACTTGGACACAAACTCAGGATCAACAAGGAATGACTTCTTGGTCTTGGCTTCATCATTCAGATATCCCCTCGCAAGAAGCGGTCCTTCGATAAGAAGTTCTCCCGGCGCGCCAATGGGACAAAGACGATTGTAATTCTTGGGATCAACGACCCAAAAACAACTGGCTAGAGGAACGCCGAGAACAGAGACTTGAGAGATATGCTTCATCGGTTGAGGAGATACAGTAGCGTAGATACTGCACTCAGACGGAGCATACGATTCAAGAACAGAGGCTTGGTCTTTCCAAAGGTCGAGAACGGCAGGCTTGACGGGTTCGCCCATTAGAATGACTGTCTTTATCAGAGGAAGTTGAGAAGGATCGAGAAGACCGGCGACAGTGGAAGTTAGAGAGAGAAAGTCCACTTTTGCTGAGGATATAAAGGATTGGAGATGGTTGACGCGATCATCTTCTGATGGCACGCAGACGCAGCCTCCCATGCATAAAGTGGTAAAGACCTCTTGGATCGTCACGTCAAATGTGTGAGATGCGAATTGAAGAACACGAGCACCTTTGACGCCAAAGGCTGTTCCGTGGGATTGAATGCTAGTGCATAGGGCTGAGTGTTGGAGAACTACACCTTTTGGTGTACCCGTGCTACCAGATGTGTACACAACCCAAGCTGCGTTGTCGGTCGAGACAGTTGTACAAGCAGACCTGGAAGCGGAGGGGAGCGTTTGGAAGAGGGCTTGGTTGACTTCGATGAGCTGCTGGGGACCAAGATCCTTGAGTCTCTCCGCCTGGGCGTGATCAACAAGGATGATTGGGGCTTTGGTATCGGAGAGAATGGTTTGGAGCCGAGACAGTGGTTGATCTGCCCCGAGGGGAAGAACAATACCGCCAGACTTCAAAACAGCAAGCATAGAAACAGCCGCCCATCGCGACTTATCCATACAAATGCCAACCATAATCTCCGGTCCGATCTGCAGCTTCATCAGGTATTCCGCAAGACTACTAGCCGCAAAATCGAGTTCTCGGTATGTCATGGTTCCATCCCAGGCATACACGGCCATAGCATCGGGTTGACGGTCCATCACCTCTTGGACGAGCGTGTGTATGCAGGATTCGACAGCTTGTCGGCCTTTGCCATTGACTGCGTGGAGATGCTGGGCGTCTTTGGGGGATATGCCGTCAAAGTCATTGACTTTGGCTTCGGGATTGGTGATGATGAAGTGGATTGCTTCGAGGAAGCAGTTGAGCATCTTGGCTGCGTCTGCTTGGTTGGTTGTTGACGTCCAGATGTCGTAGTCTACAGCGATGCCATTTTCGCCAATCTCCACATTGATGGAGTGATCGTACTGTAGCATGTTAGCTTCCTCCTAAAGAGCCGCGTATGAAGATGAATAGCACTTACATCTGTTGGGCTAACGCCTCGCAAAAAGCTCATCTCAAGCTCTTTGTGTCCCGTCGAGTTTGGCTTCCACTCCTTTCTAAACGAAAGAATAGAATTACCCCATTTATGACTTGTAGGAAGCTTCGCTCCCTTTGCCATAAGAGGGACTTTGTCATGCGCCATTCCTCTAAAGACATCGTCCGTCACAGTCTTTAGCATGTCCAAGACTGTCGGGTCATCTTTGAACTTCACTCGAAGCAACAAACTGCTAATGAAGAGACCGATTGCTCCATCAATACCCGGAAGATCAGTCTGTCTTCCAGAGTTCACATAGGAGAACGTGACGTCGTCTTTCATGGCGAAGAGACGAAGGACAATTCCCCAAGCAACTTGACATACACTCACAAGCGTAACGCCATATGCATCGCAGAAGCGACGAGCCCCCCCAGCAGGAATGTCGATTCGATCTTGCAGCGTATAAAGTCCCGCTTTAGGCTTATTACCCACGCTTGCGAGATATGTCTCTTCAGCATCTTTCAGGTAATTCTGCCAATACTCTGCAATACGCTCAACATCTTGGAAACTCTCCTCCTCCATGCGCACAAAGTCTGTGTAAGGCATGGCTTTTGTGTTGGGGAGTTGGTTCTCGTATGCTGCGCAGAGATCGTAGAGGAGAACATCTGCAGAGCGGCCGTCAATGACGGCGTGGGAAACTTCGAGGCGAAGAATGAGTTCTGTTGGGGAGGCGGCATAGATGTACATGTGATGAGGGACACTTCCGCTCTCAAGAGGGTTGATCATGCCATCAGCTTTGATCTGACTTTCGTCTTGCAGAATCGTAACCTTTGGGTCGACTTCTGTCCAGACGACTTGGTCGAATGTTGACTGACGAGTTTCGCTCTCGAGGAAGGTTGTGCGAAGACTTGAGTGACGAGCTACAATGCGAGGCCATGCGTTCGCAATATGTGAAGCTGTCAATGAGTTTGGTACACTCGATTTGATCTTGAGAATGAAGCGGCATTGATACGCAGCTGGATTAACAGCTTGACTGATAAGGATTCGATTTTGCATTGACGAGCAAGGACTGATACTCTCAATCTGCCGCGCAGGATCTTGCGCCAGGTTCTTCAATCTCGCATCGGGAACAGTATCAGTGCTATCAGAGCCACTCGCCGAAGCAGCATCGTCAGAGCTTGATGAAGAAGTGCTCGTATCACTGTTCCCGATACGATCGTTGAGGGTGAGATTGCTCTCATGCTTGGAGATGATTCGTTCAACGAGTTCAGAGAGGGTCTTGCACTGCACTGTGTCCACAATGTCAATGTGGATTCCGCGCAGACGGCATTTGCTTAGGAATTGGACGGCTGAGAGAGAATCTCCACCTTGGACAAGGAATGATTGGTCGAGGTTTAGCTCCTCTGTGCTGATGTGCAGCGCATTGGCGAGTTCAAGTTGCAGGATATCCTGCAGTGCGATTTCGTTTTGAGCCATTGTGTTGTATGTAGTCCAGGAATGAGAAAGAATTGGGGTATATTGATTGCGTTTACGAAATTACAGTGCTTGGTATCTTGTTGACTATATGATGCTGTATTGAAGTGAAGCTAGCTTAGGTAATGGGTGTTGAGGTCGGCGTTTTTGATGTGACGCTAGGTGCTGACAGGATCAGGATCAGGATCAGGATCGGCACTATCGGCAGGATTGTCCCATGCGGCACGAAGCGGCACGGCACACTGTAAGCAAGGGATGAGGCCCCAAAAATTAGCGGCATCGAGATAAGGCAACAGATGCGAAGGAGAGACATAGAATCAACGATGCATTCACTGAAATCGTAGAAGTAAGCATCCAGACGCAACATGCCTCAATTGCCGTAGTCATGGCCCTGTCAAATGCTCATCCAGGTCTACGAAAATAACTCTTTACACGTAAATTAGAATTGTTTTCTGTAGCCACGTGAATATATATGTACAGTGACCGTGTCATGTCCGATGATATCTCGCTGTCAACCGAGTCCCGGCCGAGTCTGCGGCCGACGGACCGAGATGCCCCAACGGCCCAGATGAGAGGATGCCAGATCATCTAAGAAAAGGATAGTTTTACTATTTTCAGCTTTGATGCTTCGTTGACTCGTTATAACCTCCAATCGTGACCATTGATCACCTCGTTCATTCTACACCCAAGTCCGTCGGTGTAGTTTCACATGCAATAACGTATTCTGCGGTGTGCACGTATTATCGTCATCATATCACGCCATCAAGCCGTTATTTCAGTTATATAAGTGTTCAGCACCCTCAGATCAATAATAGACTCGCGTGGCGTTTAAGTCTTCCAGGGTATCAAACTTTTTTTCTTCGGTCACATCCCGCCAGGCGGTATATGCAGGTCATTTATGTGACTTCATATATGCAAACAAATTAATTACAAACTCAATCTTGTGCAGTAGCAGGACTACGGAAGTATGCTATTCCCGAAGAAACGCGTGGTTGAGATGATGAAAATGGGAGAGGCACGACGATGAGTCAAATCGATCTTCATTTTCGCCTGTTGAGAAATCATGAACAAAAGGTGCGATTCAATGATCACAGTCTCAGTTGGGGGCCGGAATCAGAGAGACAACCCTTAGATGGGGTCTATCAAAAGGCTCGATAAGTTGATGGAGGAACAACTGAACTTATCGAGAGCTCTACAACTCAGGCGGGTTCATGAGCGTCGTATTTACGATGCAGCAGGAGATGGTTTGCGAGCTATCACAATTGGTATGATCCAGCTAACACAGGCGGTAAATGAATGGCATGCCAATCTACGCTGCATACTATAACCACTCCCAACAGCATAGCATCCATTCTTTTGGTACCAAGATCATTATCAGAACTCCCGTCGGCCTCGAGTCGTGCGCCTGCAGAGCATCATCGAGGTATCCATCATCATGCGGGGACCGTCACAACTACTCTGCTGCAATGTTCAGTGGGCAACCGTCCATCTCTGCGGAGTCGTGAGCCACTGTCATGCATCAAGCATCAAGATCCAAGAGTATGCGTCAAATATGCAACCAGTATATTGAAAGAAATCGTTAGGCTAGCTCATTATCCGCACATCCTCATTATTGTGTCAAAGACCTCAACACCCTATTCGGTCGCACTCTCCCATTCGAATGTCGTCGAATCCTATTACAGCTCTGATTCTGAATATGATGATTCCTCGCCGTAGTACGACTGAAAATAGCACCGCACATATTACACGGATATGAGGGTCTCTGGCTAGACTTTTCCTTCTGGTGTCGCTTCAGATTGCTCAGCGTGGTAAACGACTGACCGTTACACCCGTGGTCCCAACACCTCAGATCTTGTGTGTCTCGCTGTTGTGTTCCTGCAGTAGCGGTCCGCTTTGATCGGGGGCTCCTATTTTGATCATCATCGGTACGCATGTTGGTCGTGTTGGTGTTGGCTGATTGGGCCAGCTCTGTCAATGGGGAGATGGGGTAGGAATTATCACTGCCACTATAAGGTCACTTTGGTTAAAAAAAAAACGTGTTGTGACAGATCTAATCTTGCATCTTGGCTTACTTGGCATCGTGATCGAATGAGAAGAAATCATCAAAGGTATCATCGCATAATAGAGGGAGTCGGTTTGAGATTACATCATCTGTCAATTCTGTCGAGAAATTAAAGTCGTCTGACGAAAAGTCGATGGCTAAAAATAATTAGTCCTAATGGATTTTTGGAGGTGAGGCTATATGCGACCGCGGGGTTATAGACGGATTTGTTCTGGTACGCACCACTAATATCTGGGTGACGATTAGGTTCAGCACTGTCATTGGGGTGATCAAAGTCCACCGGGGGGAGAAGTGACTGGATACCCGTCATCCAGTCAGCAAACATTGGCCTGTCTCCGGCATTATTTGATGGAGGAAACATTATTGTAGAACAAAGCTGAATAGCTGCAGTCAATGCAATGTATGACTGAATAGAATATCACAAAAGGTTTGACAAAACATCACCATTATCAGTGTCTTGCATAGTGACTGAACTCTGTTTATAACGTACTCATCGTATGATGGGCAACGGTACAGATTGGGGGCCCTTGGTAGCTGCCTACGTCAATCATCTACATACAAGACTGTCACATTTCTTCTGTAAAGGGCCTGATCGCCAGGCCGGGGTCCATCCGGTTGGTGTCAGATATATTGCCTCTTCTGCAGAACGTACATGTATTTTCTGTCAAACGCAGCATCAAGACCTTTCGGCATGGAGTGAGCGTTGTATCGATTAAACTAAGGTTCAAAGAAGCGAAACCTTGAGCCCCAACAAAGATACCTGCATTCCCCCCAAGGACTCGCGTGCATAAGGAGAAGAAGATGAGGTGTCAACGGTTGCAGGGACACTTGTTCCTTTGTCTTGCCATTATGCACAACAAAGTTCAGCGGTTAGATACAACCTGCCTCTTCCAGGCAAAGTAAGCAAGCTCCCCTTGTCTTCCCCGACCTTGTGAACGTTGCGCGTCATCTGATCTCTTACCGGCAATTCGTACAAACCTGTGGAGTCGGGACAGTGGGATTGAGTCAGGGAGGCGGAGACGGGCCGGGGATTAACTTAACAAGCCAATCAGATGGCCAATTAGGCGAGGGAGATCTTGCAATTGAGGCCCTAATAGAGACTGATAAGCGGCTCTGTATGTTCCAGAATCTATGACGAATGTTGAGGTGCTTTGTCATCGGTCAGCAAACAACAACTGGAACATGCATACACGCACTGCTGAATAAGGCTTACTTCCCGGTTTTAGGCACGATTTACAGCTGAGCACCAGCCCCAAGGCTTAAGTCCTACCGGCGCTGCGGTCATCATACCCCCAAAATGCACGTACGCTGATGGGGGATGGGTGATTGGGTGGCTGATGGATGGCACACGTAGTGAAACATTGGAGTGGTATACGGATATCGCGTGGTACCTTGATTGGCCCTCTGTCACCGGCTGCAAGGCGGCATGTCTCATCACAGACGATATAACCCACCCCACGATTATCCCACTGCGGCGAGTCCCGGATCTATACTGCAAGAGGACTAATGACTCGAGAGGGTTGCATCAGATAATTCCACCGATAGGTTCGTCGATAAATATCCTTGGCGTCGAGAGGGCTGTCAAACGGCACGGCACGGCACGATAGGACATAAGACGTTTGAGATGGATGGGTGCACTGCATATTCCACATCCCGTAATCCTTCAATCCTCAATCCTGTGATCCAGTAATCCAAAAAAAAAATACTACACAATGGACAATTGGGTTGTTATTGTTTGTCCGATTTGAGGATAATTCCATGTCAAACATGTCTGCGTGATAGACTCAAGAAGACAGATGAAAGACGTTCTAGCTACAAAATGCCTTCGTAGATCAGCCATTATTATAACTACATCCATCGGTCCATCGGCATCATTCACCGCCACAATCAACTAAAACAATCCGAGCCATGATTCGCGAACTCCCAGCCGTAGTCTCCCTTCCCTCATGGGATGTCCCCATGTCCCAAATGAAGACTCACTTGCTCCCCTACGCAATCAAAATCTCGAGATCCATCACACCACCTCCCTTACTAATCATCTTGCTGCTAGTTGCATTATCCCCGGTGAGTTTAACAGATGCAACCCGCCGCTTGCATCGGCGGCTAACCTGCAAGTAGGTAATTGGCTATGTTGTCTACTACGCCTTCTTCCATCCGCTCGCAAAGTACCCTGGTCCATTCTGGGGAAAGTTTACAGGGCTCCGTGCAGCTTACCATGCCTGGATTGGAGATGTACATATTGACATGTGGAAATGTCATGAGAAATATGGTTCGTGTAACCCAGGGTACCCTATCAATCATCTGGGGTCTAGATACTTATGTTGCAAAGGCCCATACGTTCGCTACTCGCCAAACTATCTCCTCATGAACACAACTCAGGCATACAAAGGTTATTTTCTCGCTTCGCTATCAAAGTTTCATATCTGACTGATGCTATATTTAGATGTCTATGGCCATAACAAAAATGTCCGCAAGAGCCTTGCTTATCTCGCCATGGTCCATAAAACCCCTAGCACCTTTACCCTGATGGATCGGCATGAACATGCATGGAAAAAGCGGATCTTGAGCCAAAAGCTATCCGATTCAGCCATCCGATCCTTCGAGCCCAAGATTTCGGGCATGATTGATCGTTTTTGCGAATACGTCTGCCCCGTGTCCGCGGGAAAAGAAAACACCGTGTCAAAGCCCTTCAACATGTCAGAACTGTGTAAGTTCTTGTTTCTATTAGTAATCCTTTAGTGCACCCATACATGGTCCCCGCTGACAGCAAATGTTGTGTAACATAGGCGATCATCTCTTCTTTGACCTTGTAACATCCATTGTCTTTGGTGAGAATTTTGATTTGATCCGGAGTCCATGGTACCGTCATATTCCACTCGCATTGGCTCAGTCGAATGAGCGTATAAGTGTCATTGTTCAGTGGCCATATGTTGTATGGCGTCGTATGGACAAGGTTCTCTTCCGAAATTCCGTGGCTGGAAGAAAGGAATTCCTACGATTTGTTCACAATTTGGTCACCGAGAGAGTACAGCGTGGGTCTGGACATGATGTCTTGTCTGGTTTGCTGGATGCTGCAGATCCAACTACAGGAAACAAACTGACCCAAGATGAAATTGTTGCCGAAAGTATTCTGATGCTTGTAGCTGGTATGTCACATTATCTTGAAGAATTTGAGTTTCACTGACGTCAGTACAGGCTCTGACACTTCATCAACCCTTTTATCGTCTTTGTTCTTCTACCTTACTAGAAATCCAGAAAAGAAAGACAGACTCACCCGTGAAGTTCGCTCTGCGTTTTCAGCCAGGGAAGAGATCTGTCTTGGTCCAACTCTCAACTCTTGTCGCTTTCTACAGGCATGTATCCTGGAATGTTTACGTCTAACGCCCCCCGTTGCAGCAGCACCGTTCCGTGAGGTACTCAAGGGTGGTATGATCGTTGATGGTCACTACGTCCCCGAGGGTACCAACGTTGGAACCGGCATCTTCAGTCTCCAACACAGTCAAGAGTACTTTCACAACCCTTTTGAGTTCATTCCTGAAAGATGGCTATCAGAGGGAAAGAAGAGTGGACCTCATAACCCTGATGCTCATGTTCCCTTCTCTATTGGTCCTCGTGTCTGTCTTGGAAGAGCACTCGCTATGGCTGAACTTAGTCTTGCTATGGCTATCATCTGTTGGAAGATGGATTTCAACGTGGTCGAAAGCATGAAGCATATTGGAGCTGGCAATGAGAAGGCAGAGTATGGCAGACATCGGCCTGGAGAGTTTCAACTGTATGACCATATTACGTGTGCACGCACTGGTCCAATGGTCGAGTTTAGAGAGAGATCATTCTGAACTATGGAGATAAATCCAACATGAATACCCGATCAGCCGGAGCCCTTGCGTCGCGAAGATCAGCCCTTCCTAGTTTGACCTTGGCCATGTGCCATGAGAACCCTAAAACCGTTGACTCCGTGGAGTATTATCATAAAGCATGCAGATCATCCATTCAGAACTATAAACAAAGTTCATCGAGTTGCGGTTCCGCCGCATGTACTAGTCAAGAAGGTTCAAGGGATTCCAATACACTCACTGTAAGAAATACACCGAAGCCTGTATGATAATGGCTCAAATACTACCATGTGACGTTATAAACGTCCGTTAGTGCATCTTGGCATGGCAGGCCAGAGAAACAACCGGAGTGCTCGGGGGAAATAAACCTTATCCAACAGCCAATCGCAACAATGCGTGTTACAAGGACACAATCTAAGGACCGCCAGCGCGGCCGCTGTAATCCCAGTAGTTATCGCCCTGGGACCTGCATGTACCAGTGACGCATAGTAGCCACCTCCACGGTTGGATTCGTTTGGCGAATATAGGATATAACGGTCTGCACGTGGTGTCCAGTCGTTGTCATCATGGTTACAAACGCTTTTTGCTTGGTGTTGAACTGTGTCTATACACAACTAGTCCAATATTCCTCGTAGTCTTTCTTCTTGAATCGATGCTTAGAGTAGAATACTTACAGGCAGTATGGGCGGTGCTGTACCAAACGCAAATGCTCTCGCTTGGGCCGCCATTGAAAGTATAAGTGTTGCCAGTCGTCCAGCTCTCCGAGACTGAGAAACCTCCGTTTATCCAGCCGGCGCCATTTACGGAAGCAGTCCATCCAATGGTGTATGGGATGGACTGTGAATTACCGACGCTACATGACGTGGCGCTTCCCACAGTTGATAACCTCCTGCAGGTAAAGTCCCATTAGCATTAGTTCATAGCGGGATTAGGTTTCGACGAGAATAGCTTACCGAAAGCTGCTTATTATGGAAGTAGTTTTGGTGGGGATCACCTAACCCAACAAGGTCGATCTAAGTATCCACGAACTAGATCGTGCAGGACTTACCATCGCCAATAAGCCGGAATTTATTCTCATAGTAACATGGATAGATTCTATCAGGGTTTGCTTCTCGCTTCGTTATATCCAATGCCGAAGTTTCCGGAGCCAAGAAGTCGAGCGCACGCTCGGCCTTTTCCTTACCATGGCAATTCTCCTCGATCTTAGCCTTGGAAGGTTTCCAGTTGATTCCAGAACACTCGACAATAGTCGCTTCAGGACTATAGCTCTTCGAGCAGATCGGGCCTCCAGACCACTCAGCCTTTGAGTGGACAAGATACTTGTTGTCGCTGACGTTAAAATTTTCAAAGCCATTGTCATCAACGTCTGAGAAGTCGATACTGCTGGGATCGTCAGAGGTATGCCTTGAGCAGCTTTGTTCCAAAAGGTCTAAGCCGTCATGTACACTAAGTGACGTTTCATCGGATACTATGGCGCGCTTCCAAGTGATCCGCACATCTGCATTGACAGTGGACGCTGTCAGTACCAATACAATAAGGAGCAAATGCATGATGATGGAGGTAAAGAATGGTAAGGGGAGTGATTGGAGAGGCTGGTTGGAATGCTGGATGGAATATTATGGTGACGGGTCACTTCTCTTTTATATATCTCCTTGGTTACGAAATCTCTGTGCAACAGATACCGCGTTCCTTGTTTGATTCTTTCTATCTATCAGAAGGAAGATGATTCTTGTCTTTTGCGATCCTTGTCTGCATGTGGAGTTACTCGACCATATGCAAGCAGGATCGATATCAACTTTCAAGATCATCGATGCTCGACAGGATCTAGGTTCCTATGACTATCTTCTTATGGTATTTGGAGAACTAACCATAAATTTATTGAGTCATTATTCTCATAACTCCTATGTCTACCTAGTATATAACTTTAAATATTATTACTCTATCCCAATAAGTTTCAGTCATTATTGAATCAGGTCTGTATTTGGGGGATAATAGAGCCTGTTGCTTAGACCACCAAAAGTTGCATTTCGATTACAACAACCTTCCCGTCTCAACGCCAATCAGGATTCTGTAGCTTCGTCCTGAAACCTGATTATTTCCAATATCAAGGCCATATATGGCTGCCTGAAGATCTACCTTCCAATTCTAGAAAATGAATTATTGACCTCGTGAAATGTCTCGTCAACTGAAGATCTATGCTGGTGAGTGAGCTCTTAACATGGAAAGCACTGACCTTGTCTGTAACAGCTTTGTGCAAACAGCGACCCATAACGATCCTTTAATGCGCAAGGTCCCTGCTTCAAACATTCAGGCTTAAGGATTGAGCTAATGGCCTGTTATTTCATTGGTGATCGCACCCGACAACGAATCAGATATGAAGAGGCTATAGAAGTCCTGGAACATGGCGATGATGAGGTTCCTATGGCTGATTCGCTGTTCTTATTAAGGACTCAATGTAAATAAATAATATACCAATTTCAAAGGCTTTGGCGTGCCGATTGCCGACGTACGTTGAGACGTCGTGTTATCTTTCTTATCTGCTTTACCTATCTGGCAAAGCTCCCACCGACTCCCGAGACAATCTTCGGCTCCGTGTCGGCTCCGAGAACGGTTTTATTGTAGATCTATCCCCCCTGTATCTCGGGCGATTTCAACATCCCGAGAAACATGGCACGGACTTGAACTCATTGACCTGAACGAAAAAAAAAAAGGAGATACGGGTCTTAGTAGCATGATTAAAGTTGAAGGATGAGACAAGCATCTATTGGAGGAATTACAAACCTGTAAAAATAAACTTTAGGCAGCAAACACAGGGAATAAGAACGCGATAAAAGAGGCCTGCATGAGATTGGATGTATTAGTCGCCCCATGTCATGAAGAAGCCAATCAGTGACTGGGAGATTTGGTGGTTATCTTTAAGGTAATAATCTTCGGCTCGTGCATATACCCAAGCAGGACTTAACAGGCCAGGGCGTTTAGGTTGCCTTAAAGAGACCAGTTTACCTATTTGGAAAAAATCAAACGGCTCGGTTAAAAGATCGCTTGGTTCCAAGTCAGGTAGTTAGGTTGCAGACTCGTTGTTGTCGTTTATTAGTGAATCAGCAAATCACTTCAACAGCAAGTACATTAAACATTGTAGCTTCAAACCACTTCCATATTCTGGACTTTTTCTTAAAGATTATCTGCACCGGTGATTGAGGCAAAAGGACAGCCAGTACTACAGTAATTAATTTAAATGATTATGCCGGGCATTCTAGAAGTATATAAGTTTTGAATTGGAGAACAATACCAAAGTATGTTTGACACAGGAAAACTACCCTACCCTGGACCAGGTTCCTGTGAAATTCGTCGATGTTAGTGGATCCGCCGCTATTGATTTCAAGTGGCCAGTGCACAATAGTGACACGTAAAGCCGCGCTATATCCAAGCGAGGGTTATAGCGACTCAGCTAACCTAATTCTGATAAGATTGCCGCCTCTCTATCCACATCGCAGACTGAATTCGGGAGTTGCAAACAGCATGTTTTCTTTATAAGATCGATATGATGAAGAATAAAAAGTGTAAAGCAACAGGCAAAATCAGTAACTGTAGATGGCAGTTGATATATGGTGAGAAAGTAGGTCTGACAGTATGACAAATCTGCGGATCGAATCGTCAACCCCCGCTACTGGTTAAATTATTCACCGACAATTTCAAGCCGGGTAGTCCGCTATCGATACTCTACTGTCTTTATTCGAACTATAGCCACTATGATAAGAAGGAAGATCCCCCTAGCCTCTTATTTATTCACGCGCGTCAGGCAGGCAGGGACCAGACGCGTGTATGGCGTCCCAGGTGACTTCACCCTCCGAGCTCTGGACCATCTCCCGCCATCAGGATTAAAGTTCGTCGGATGCTGCAATGAGCTGAACGCCGGGTACGCAGCAGACGGCTATGCCCGAGCGCAACGCCATATCAAAGGAACTGGTCTCGGAGCGTTGATAACGACTTATGGCGTTGGTGAGCTTAGTGCGGCTAATGCTGTTGCTGGGAGCTATGCGGAGTACTTGCCAGTTGTTCACATTGTCGGAACGCCCTCTCAACACTCACGTAAGGTCTCTGGGTCATCGATCGGCGGCAAGAAGTCGCATTTACATATTCATCATACACTGGGTGACTCCAGGATTGGAGTGTACCGTGAGATTGCGGAGAAGTTTACTGTAGCGCAGCTTGACCTTGGACAGGCGAAGCCGGAAGAAGTTCCAGCCGAAATCGACAATGTGCTTTCCAAGGCGTTGCATCATAGCCGCCCCGTCTATATAGAGATGCCGTCAGATGTTGTGGATAGTGGCATATCTTCAGAGATGCTAGACAGCCCTATAGAGGTTCACAAATCTGGCACTGGCAAGACCGCAGAAACGGCCAAGGATCTTTTGCAAAAGCTGTATGCTTCTCAAAGACCTCTCATCTTGGTCGACCGAGCCGATGGCACGGAGACTATGCGCACAGAGATCAATGAGTTTGTGCAAAAGTCAGGCATTCCTACAGTATCTTTGCCATCCGGCGCAAGCATGGTGGACAACTCACTCCCAAATTACTTTGGCGTTTACTCAGGTTCTATCGGGGCGGTTGACTTGACATCAGCTGTAAAGTCAGCAGATCTAGTCTTGGCTTTTGGATGTCAGTTCTCTGATACACAAACACTCGGTTGGGCTGTACTACCAGAACGAGATGTTATGACTATCATCGGTAGGAACCATATTGAGGATGACTCCGTTGACGTCCGAGAGGTTCTCAAGGAAATGATTCAGCAACTTGACAAGAGTTGCTTGCCGAGACAAGATACATCCTCATGGGGAGACTTTCGACTTCAACCGCAGCAAGAGCTGCACCCCAAGGCGTATATCATCCAGGATGAGTTTTACATCCACCTTAACAAACATCTTCAGCCAAAGGACACAGTCTTGCTGGCCAATGCAACACCAATCATAGGCGGCCGCGATTTAGTTCTCCCACCGTCTTCTCAACTGATTGCGTCTGGAATGTGGTTTTCGATTGGGCACATGCTCCCAGCCGCTCTTGGAGTTGCTCAAGCAAAAGCAGTAATGAAATCAGGCGGTCGTACTATCCTTCTTGACGGAGATGGTAGTTTCCAAATGACCGCTCAAGAACTCAGCACTATTATCCACAAGCGTGTGAATATGATTATCTTTATCATCAATAATAGCGGTTATACATATGAGCGATATATCCATGGGATGGATAAGGCATACAATGATGTTGCGCCTTGGGATTATAGTGCTGCTCCTCGACTTTTTGGGGACGCACCAGAGCGGTATCCGATTCATTCCTGCAGGGTGAGGAACCAAGAGGATCTGGATGAGGTTCTGAACTCTGAGGGCTTCATCAAGGGGAAGGGTTTGACTCTTGTTGATGTTGAGATGGATATGTATGATATCTCTGAGAAGGCGAAGACGTTATTCGAGTTGGCTGGAAAGCAGCTGTAACTCAAAGTCTTAGAACTTAAGAACCATGGGGTATCTATAGTATCTTATTCACTCAACTTGTGCTGAGTTCATATCATGTTTTGTATCTCTGTTAGACATTTTTATCCCGTAACGTGACCAGCATCGCCATACTGTGCTATGATACAACCTAGTAAACATTAGCACTTCAATTCTTGATAGTATTATACAGAATAGCGCCTAATAAGAGCAGAACAAGGCTGTTTTTTGATCCCCTCGAGCTTGATAATACTCCTGGGAAGATAACTCTCTACACTAAATTGGCTAAGATAATCCCGTTCCTCCTTCAAATCACTCAGAGTGACCGAGACCCAATCATCTGTATTCTCCCTTCTGTATCTCCCCTGCTGCGGTCTCTCCTTCTCCCATGCTAACCTCTGCCTCCACATCATATTCCGTTGTTGCTTATTCGGCCTTCCAGTCTTGAACTCTCCAACATCTGCATCTTTCCGAGTCCATCTCTTCTTGACCTCCGGCAAATCAGAAGCCAGAGATATAGGGCGTTGCCGGGACTCGGTTAGAGGTAAGAGAGCTTCGTCAAGCTGTTCGAATGTCGGTGTGCTCTCGTCGGTATCATTGCCGGCCATGCTAAGCAGTAGATTGAAGGCCATTGTGCTGTCCTACGGGATAAGCGCTTCGACGGTTTTTAAATGCCACGGGATCAGCTCGGCGTAGTTTGAGGTCGTGTCGGCCCAGGGATCGCCGTCAATGGCAGCCTTGACCTTTTTGTCGAGGATGTCGATGTCTTTGTCAATCTTCTTGAGGGTCTCGAGGTATATCTTCTTGGCAACCTTCGCGTTTTTGGTGTCGCTTGACGCGTTTCTCTTGGATCCTGTCTCGGCGCTCGTTTTCGCAACCTTTCTGGGCCGTGCGCTGTCGACTATTTGGCCATCCTGGGCGTGACGGATACTTCTATCCCGTTTTACGACTCGTTGTTGCCAAAGATTCATTCATGGTGGATGGTGAAGGCGTTATACTTATGTGGAATTGGCATCGATTTCCTTGGTGGGAGGAAAAGTTGGGGAATGCTCCAAGGGAGTTCAGCGCTAAGTTTCACCGGAAGCCCCGGGTTGAACCCCTGAAATCCTGGTTATGGGATTACTAGCGCTAAAGTTTAGGTAACCTGGAGGGATACTTTTACCATAGTCCTTTGAAATCAGGCCATGGTGACTTGAGAATTAATGCTGTTGTCTCGATGCTATCACTCACCAACAAGGTGTTCAAGTGACAAGTTAATGAATTTACCATCAGGCTAATGCTATCAATTGAATGCAATTCCACTCATCTTCAAACAAAGCGATGTCCTCCCCGTCAACCTTTGTCCTTCCCAAAATTCTCAGCAGCCTCATTTGCCGCCATGATAGCTTGTCTAGCACCAGCCCAAGGTTTTCTTCCTCGACCAGTGTCAAAGAGTCTTAAAACATGAGCTGACAGAATGCCCGCCATGAGTTTCTTGTACAATTCCTGATCTTCCCACCATAGCTTCCAGCATTTCTTGTTTGTCCAATTTCCTAAATGATCATAAAGGCCTGTCCCAGCCACATCGTTCAACCACTTGTCGAATCCCTTGTGGCCAATGACACCAGTGAATTTGACATCACCACCTTTGCTCATCTTGACAATGTTGTCGATAAAAGCATCGGCGTCTTTGTTCATCTCGGCAGTTGACGGCATTGGATACTTATCACCCCAAAGCTGAGCCAAAGCCATGGTCATCAAGTCGTAGAGTTGCCAAGCTGGTCGCTTCGCTAGTGTTGTTCCTAGGAAAGCTAACTGATGAGGACACTGAATGGACATGAAGCCTCGGTACAGACGGGCGACGCGTCTATCAGCTGTGTAGTGAGGTTCGAGCTTGGTAAATGACTTGGGTGCTAAATCCACATTGTAGGGGTCGTATTCTTTTGGAACGAAAGAAGCCAAGTCAGGTGATAGACCAGTGCAGAAGAGGATGAGATCAATGTCGGTGGCCTCAGAGCCGTCAACAAACTTGACTGACTTTGGGCCACTGATCTCTGCGATGCCTGGAGCACTTCGAAGTCTGAGTCATGTCAATACAGATATCTTGCGGTTGGTGGTTTTAATAAGCGAACCTTCCACTCATGAGATATCCTGCCAAGTCATCGCTGACTGTTGGTATCATGTGCTTTGGACCTGGCATTTTGCGTCCGTCCATAAAAGCAGGGTGCGATGAAAGTCCGGGGAAATTATCTTCCTGGATCTTCTTCAACTCGCTGAAGAAGATAACAGACATGAGCCATGCATTGATTTCTTGAAGAAAGTAAATCAATTGAAGCAGACGGAACGAGAGCGTAAACTCCAGAACCTTATTGTCTTTGGTTATTCGAGGTAAAATGAGCACCTTTTGTCGATGGGATACTATCAGCTTATTCGCACCCGCTCTGTGAAAGCCAGAGATGGAATCGGCTGCAGTGCTTCCAAGACCGACAACAAGAACGTTTTTGCCTTTGTACTTGGCGGGATTCTTGAAAGCTTGAGAATGGAAAACTTCACCCTTGAAGCCTTCAATGCCTTTGACTTGAGGGATTGAAGGCTTGCTGAAAGATCCGGTGGCTAGGATCAATCGCTCAAACATCTCGACCTCGATCTTAGAATCGGGTTTACTGCTTGAGCGATAAGAAAGGCGCCACATTTTAGAGGTTTCATCGCGAGAAACACCGACGACTTCTGTGCCGAATTTGATGTGATGAATGAGCTTGAACTCTCTGGCGTAGGACTGGAAGTATTCTTCAATCTGTTCTCCAGTTGGATACATAGGATATGCTACGAAATGTCTGTCAGCGAAAAATACAAAGTAAATAAGCAACATGAAGGCGCCGTACAGTCTGGCATAGGAAAGTCTGTCATCACTCCCTAAACATTGTCAGCATGTCTTCCAACCTGCGACTTGGAAGAAAAACATACCGTGAGCTTTGATGTATTGGTGATTGTGCCGGGCAATACACATGTCTGCGTAGGATCAGATGTGATATGCCATAGACCACCGACATAGTCATTACGTTCAAAAGTGGTCACATCAAAACCCTCTTCGACAAAGTTCTTGGTCGCGATCAAGCCAAGGGGACCGGCTCCCACGATAGCGACCCTTTTTCGCAGGCCATCTGAGCCAAGGTTCATCATTGTGCAATTGCCGGAGATTAGATGTGAAAGAAAAATGATCAAAACGGTCAGAGAAAGCTTCGTAAGACTGCTATACAACATTGTAATATTCTATATATACGAAATGGCCTCGGAATGTGAATTGGTAAATTGGCCCGTGTAGTGAAGTTCGGGCCTTGAGTTCAGTGCAAAACCACTAAGAATTGCGCTGAGCAGTGCAAGTAATGGCTTGGCGGCGTCAGCAGGCGCCTGAAAGTCACTTGTGCAAGGTCATTTTGGGGATCGGACAACAGTTGGTCCGCTAATCCTGAGAGATCTGCTCCTAAAATCCCGTAATCCCGCAATCCTAATCCTGTCATCCCTCCCTCCATAGCTGGCTCCGCAGGGCATGCCGCACTGACTTGAATCAGAGGCTGCAGCGAGTGAGTGAGGCACTTAATCCCCTGTAATGGAGCGCTGTAACCACTTTCAGGGCAATTTCAGTGCATCAGTCAACTATAATTGCTGGTAGCAAGCATTCTTCAATTGGGGAGAAGACTATTGTGCGTTTCAGTGCAAACATTTACAGGCAATCGAGGCCGTGTCTTTCAACTTGCAATTCCTTCTACAGCTTTCTTCTGAGACTAGACTTTAGGAGACATAATCGTACAGAATGCGTGCAGTCTCACTGACACTCCCTTTCCTGAACGCAACACGCGCCGTCCATCGTCCCTTTTGAAGCCCCCAAACCTGCTCATTCTGCCACGGCTCAGCGTTACTCGCCCCCGCGCTCTTGACGCTAATCCGAACGACATTTGTATGCTTCTCGTCATAGCCTTCCCAGCCTTGCTTAAGAAACTCAGTAACCTCGCCAATCTCATTGGGTTCCTTCTTCAATTCCTCAATCGTGCACATCCAGATGCGACTCTTTGTCTTGCCAATCATGGGTTCATCCTTTTCTTGCTCAATGCCATCCATTACACGCACGTCAGTGTTGTCCGTCTGGAAGCCTACAGCTCGTAGAGGTGCGGCTCCAATGATGCCGAGGCCCATGATGGAAGATGTAAGCTTGAAGCGGAACTTTGAGGATGCATTGCTTGGATCAACGGGTTCCACGATGATGTGAACCTTGATCTTGGCTATGCTGATGACTTTGCGGATAGCGTAAGGCACGCCTTGCTGTACCCCATAAAATGTGAAGTAGTCAGTGATATCAGGCCTCATTCAAGGTGTTCAATACCTGGACTGGAACATGTGGTGCAGGCGGTCAATCAAATGAGATTCTTACCAGAGCTTGGATTAGGTCTTGAGAATCGCTTTCTTGGTTATTCTTGGATTCATTAATTAATGATATTCTTGCTCAGTTTCTCACAAAACAAAAGGTGAGGACAAACCTGTATAAACACCGCATCAAACTTTGGCAAAGCCAATTCCTTTGGTACAGTCATGATGTCGAATTTTACAACAGCACTGAATGGCTTCCTGAGAATTGTGAGGAGAATTATGCTTTGGATGCAGTTGGCTTATTTAACGTAGGAAAGCGTCTGAATCCCAAGATATGGTTTGTTCCGCGCCGCACACAATGCCTTATCACGTTCGGAGTGATTATACCCCGAATTTTAGTTAACGACCGGCGCTTACTGCACCCCATCTCAACATCCTTCCTTCGAGAAATATGCGGCAGACTTTAGTCTTAACTCTTTTAGATCTAGGAAACTTCTGTGTAGAGAATTTGAGGATGTTTAGAGAGAAAATGGGGTTACAATAGTCATGAATACTGAATAGAAATGTCCTAAAGCCTATAGCCTAGTTGAACCCGTTGCAACGATAAAAAGACCCCTTTGACGTCTTTTCTCGACTTGTTTTGTTCCTTCCAACGAGCGTCTCATTTAACCCCAATATCCATTTACCCATTGTCTTTGGTCAACATCAGATGTAGAACTCGCAGAATTCTCAGTCCCGACAACAGTCGTGCTGCTAGACCATCCATCATTTGTCTCCGTCGATGATATGTCCGGGCAATTTATCGAACAGTCCAACTCAGCTCCTCTGTGGCACACCGTTGCCATTTTAGCCAGTGAAGCTTGTTTGATTATGTTCGGTATCTCAAAAAGGTCGAGTTGGGATTCTGATGTGATGGCGATGAAGTCCTTTTCTGATCCCACGAGTCCATTCGATATGATCCAACTTTTCATCCCAGCAACAGATATGACTCCCTCGACATCTAGGAGCTGCCTTGTGTCCTCGTATAGGTCCTTTGTAGCTATCAATACCTCATTGGTGCTGACTTGGACGACGTCGTCTATGACTTCGCTACACTTTCGTGCGAGGTTTGGGCAGACGTTTCTGGAGAGCAGGTGCTCTTCCAGCGTTGAGTATCCTTTGCAGCGTACCAGGCGCGAAATATCCGCTGAGTCGTGAAGTTCGACTCCGATGACCTTGATATTGGGAGTGATGCGCTTGAGATAAATGCCCAGACCGGTTATCAAAGATCCGCAACCGACAGGGCAGAAGATGGCTTTGATTTGAGATGTTACTCTTTGACTGATAATCTCTGGTCCAATTGTGCCATAGCCAGAAATGGCATATTTATCTCCAGGCTCAGCAATGAGAGTAAGATCATGAAGTGACTGTAATCGCAGACATTCCTCCTTTGCAGCCTCGGCGCTCGATCCGTACAACTTCACAGTGCTACCGAGTCGAGTTAATTCCTTGACCTTGGTCTTCGTGGTATACTCGGGCAGAACAATTATGGATGGGGTTCGAAGCTTGTTTGCTGAGTACGCTATTGATAGAGCATCGGCTGCGGGTCGTTAGACACAAACGTTTGTGCTTCTGGGTTTGACTTACCAGCAGACGACGTTATCACGCCTTTCCACCTTGTTTCCTTATCTAGGTTTGCCATCCGGTTATATATCCCTCTCAACCTGTAGGAGTACACAGGTTGCATGTCTTCTCGTTTCAACATTACATTGCATTGTAGTTGCTCGCTGAGACCACCAGCTCTCGTCAAAGGAGTGGTTATAACCACTTCTTGGACCCTGGAAGTAAGCATAAGCTGTAAATACTATGATAGAATCAGCTATGCCGTCCAAAGTCTAGGTTCTTGGGAATCACGGCGCCCATACATCGGTGTCGGTTGAGTCCGGTGATTTGTTCCAGGCCGGAGAAGGGAAAGATAAGGTCGCGGCGGCTGTTTGCCAGCCAATGATTTCGTCATTGCTAGAGGGCTGGCTATCTGCACTGCATTTCGCAACAGGCGAGAAGTGAGTGTTCGACCTTTGGAACATCCTATCCAAAAGTAAGATGATTGTGAACAAGTAGTTTGTTGGGTCTTATATCTCAAGACCACATAGAGCGAAAGGTCGGATATCGGAATATCTTGGTTACGGGGCATATAATCTTGAATCGAACTCCGGGGTAATGATAGCGCGGTTTCGGTGTAAGTTAAAGCTGCAGTCTGACCTTCCTGTTTGGTGCTATTTCATGCTAATCAGGGCTCAACTGTTGAATACAGAAAGACTTTTTGACTCACGTCTCTATTGATGCACGTCCCACTTCGCTAAATGGCTTCCATTTGGTGAGTATCTGATAAGTAGCACATTTATCTGTCCAGGAATCTTGGAATGCAGTGATCTTGCGTCCCGGAAGATCCTTTGCTGGGGGTACAGGATCCGATGGAGTAACTTTACGCCGGATATCAGGCTGACTGTGTGCCTTGGCAGACCATCCTCCATGGTTTAGATCTCACGCCCTAGCCCATTCAACTTGCCGTTTTTGGGTATTATATATCTTGTCTTGTTCAGCTAGTAGTAGCCTAATGCCACCAATGCTGTCTCGGGTACACAGAAGCTCTAACAACACAACGCACACAGTTTCTGCTAACAGTGATCATAAACGCCACTAGAATGAACGACATCTACATACTAAACATATGGTCTTTCTGAGTTATAGACTAGCCATGGAGTACTCATATGTATACACATTAGTTATACAAGGGCGAGAGCGAACACGGTATCTCCCGAGCTTAATTCCTCTGATAATTTTCCGATAAACTCAATGTAACTTATTAAGTTCCTCAAATCAGGCTTACGGCCACTATTGGGCTAGATCTGTTTGGGAAGTGAACCTCGACAGGCTATTTCTCGTGTGATCAGGACAGCATATTACCGTGGTGATTTAGCTCAGCGAACTCAGTCATTGCCAATTAATCTCCTTGTATGTCTTGGTATCTAAAACTGAAGACATTATGGATGTATGCCCGATACGTCATAACTAGTTTACCGGCCGTACTAACAAAATTGCCCGATGAAGCATGCTACATCCAGAAGATGCCCTCCATGTTCTGCATTTATATCTTTCATTGATTTGCTGACACTTGTTATATGTACGGTCTCAAAGATTATTTCCTTAATACTACGTTTATTTATTAACGTAACGTTACAAAAATTAATATCTGTTTCCTCTTATTCTGTTGCCGAAATTAGATATCAACGTTACAGCCTCGCCTATCACCAAGTTTAAAACAAGTCGGCATATAGCTGGTCTAATACCGGGAGTTATGGAGTCCCTGTTATTTAATATGTAGGTGTGTTGTTATTGTTGCTTTCTTCTTGCTTCAAGGTTATGATAAGCATATTTGACTTTTTGACAAATTACTACCCAAATTCTGAGAGCCTGGCTCAATATCGGGGATATTCATTCATTATGAAGATTTACTCAAACTTCAGATGCTGGAGCCGTTCGCCATGATTACAGTGAGAAATCTATTTCTTGCGATATAAGTCAATACAATCTCGCGAAACAGTTCGGGCAAATTCTGTATTTTAATGATTGGCAGCAACAATCCTGGAAGCGAAAGGTGTCAAGCAACTTGCGAGGCGCGGGTGGGGGGGCATCGTTGCCTCTGAGAGAGCTTGCATTAATATAAGTGATGAGAATTCTTCTATAGAAGAGGTAATTCTAATGCCATCCCAACCAGGACGTCTTCCAAGTGAACTCTATGAATATTCTAAGAGGTGGTGACCTCGTAGGGTAAATAACTGGATATTGCTGGGTGGAGCCCATAGACTAGCGGACCCAGGGTATATTTGAAACCATGATGAAAAAGGAAAACAGGTCGGGGTGAGTCTCAAATCGGTATCAGAATAGAGCGTATCATATAGAATAGAAGATTGTCGCATTTGTTTGTGAGTATAATGTTGACTGAATGGTGGCAAGAATGTGCGTGTTTGAGGTATCGCCTGTTCTGCAAAACGAAATCCAGCTTTCAGGAGCCATATTTCGGTCACGCGACAACCAACAAACAATTGAAACTGAACAAACAGCTTTTTGAGATGCCGAGGCTGCGTGGTAGGAAAAAACGTGGCAACCCGTCCGTCAAAATTCGCCAATCTCCGACTATTATTACCGTAGTATTGGACCCTTAACTGGGATATCGGTGGATGAAAAAGAACCGAATTCGAGAGTGCCAATCTTTTTATTCGAGTGGTTCGGTCTTTTGTTTGCCCCCGAGAGACAGAGAAAACAAGTGAGAAAACAAGTGAGAAAACAAAGGCTATTAATATGTATTATTTTGTGACAGACTCGAAACTAATGTGACCGTAATGTGATAAACTCTAAAGTGCGGGTCAGAATTAACAAGCCGTTTGTCAGTTGAGGGTTCTAAGCTAAACTTGAGGGGGCTAGACTCTGATGATCTGTTAGAAGACGAGACAAACAAACAAGGGTGCTCTCAGCCGTCTCGCCGTCTCGGTACCCAACACAGCCAACGTCGGGGAACAAATTTTTCTTACATAGAAGAGCAACATGACCCCATCCAGAAGTTTTCTGACCTGTTGGGCTCCTACTGTACTGTACGATTAACTCGACGACGTCAGAACTGCATACCATTGTTGCAGCAAGCAAAGGCTACTGAACTCTGTTTTCTCTGCTTGACTTTTATTTTATTATTTTTTTTTATTTCATTTGAAACAACGCCGTCTGTCAAACTAAATTAATCTAGCAGAGAGACGAACGAAAACCCGCAAGCTGTTAGGCTTCGGCGCGGCCCGCATTCGTTCGTTCACCTTGAATCCAAAACGGCTCATTTATCATCAATGGACAAGACAGGACACGACTCGAGTTCGACACAAAGTGGTGGCGGGTCCACGGAGTTTCTACAGTCGTCAGCCATGGCAAGGGCCCCTGCACACGCCGGACTCACCGCCTCGTCCTCGTCCAACTATGCCTCTAGCGTGTCTAGTGACAGCCAGATGCAAACAGGGGGTGTCCCTGGAACGCCTGCGAACCGGCGCTCAGGCGGATGGGACCGGCAAACGCTCTCCCCGGCAGCGGCTTCAAGGGAAGACCATGTCGTTAAGCCTACAGAGGACTCTTCTGATTCCTCAGACGAGTTTATGACGAGTTATAAGCCTATGGAACGGTATGTCTCTGATATCAGTTTGTATCTTGGCTGATTGTTTTGCTCACGCTGACTTGTTTAGTGCGTCACGGTCCAAACGGTTTTTCCAAGCATTTGTCAACAAATTCACCAAATCCTCTGTTCGTTCGTTTCCCCCTCCCTGATTGCATTGGTAACCGAGAATTAACCAGATGATTACCAGGTTATGGACTGGTGCCTAATAGCCAGGTATGTGCAATCCCACGCTTTTTTTTGATAACGATAACTCGGATGCTAATACGCTTTTGGTTTAGCAAGAACAAGACAGAAATGGTATGATCTCGGTACTCGTTCTCCCGAGTGCTCACTGACAATATCGGCTAGTTATTCAACATACCGTCATCATCAATGTTTTTAAAGGACTTCACTTATCACCAATCACATCAAGGCCGAAGCGGGTTCTTGATGTCGGTACTGGGCCTGGAACATGGGCATTAGTAAGGTCTTTCGGACATGATTATCTGGACTTTTTTGTTAACATTGATGGTTTAGGAATTTGGCACGTCTTTCCCCCCATACAGCTTTCTGTGCAATTGAAGCTAATATTTGTGCAGCCACGAAATTCCCCAACTGTTCCGTCCTAGGTGTCGACATAGATCCAGTCCCGCCGCCTTATTCCAAGCCCAACTGTAGCTTTAAGACCTTCGATATCACGCATGATTGGGACTTCCCCGACGGCGGAAACTTTGACTTTATTCATATTCGACAACTCGGCGACATTCAAGACAAGAAGAAATTAGTACAATCGGCGTTCGACAATCTAAGGCCAGGAGGATGGGTCGAATTCACAGAATGGATCGCTATTCTACAATCACCAAATCATTCACTAAACGGCACAAAATTCCTCAGGTGGAACGAGTTATTAGAACAAGGGATGCGAAATTTCGGCACGACACTAAAGTACCCAGAGAAGTTCAAGCCGTTACTACAAGAAGTGGGCTTCGAGCGTATCATTGAGACGAGAAATGGCGCGACGACAAATGCTTGCTATCCTGGGAAGAAGTTACAGCGCATAGGCCATCTAATGACGCAGAACTGGCTCTCGATTCTTGAGCCTTTGTCGATGCCTGTCTTTACGCAAGCGTTGGGTTGGTCACCGGAGCAGGTTAAGAAGTTTTTGGTTGATGTGAAGAAAGAGATTCCTAACACGAAATACCACTCCTTCATGACTTTGTGAGTATTGGACTTGTCACGCAATTCTGAGGGCTCTTATGCTGAAGTATGATCCAGAATAACGATTTGCGCCCAAAAGCCGTCGGGCGACTCATCGACGCCGTCAAACTCGGCTCCAGCATCGGTTTCAGCATCAATATCAACATCCGTATCTGGATCCTCTTTGCCAGGATGAGGCAGGGCTTCCGTTTGGACTGAAAAACATGAGGCTTCTGAGCCAGATTATTAATGGGAATGAATACAGGGCCCCTGGTTTGGTGTTGCTTTGGTTGATTGGGACTAACCGACTGTGAGGGACTGGGCATCATGGAAGGGGAGGTTAATTGGTGCATGCTGGCTGGAAAACGAAGTCTTGAGAGACATTCTACATATAGGCCTTCAAATAGACATTCAAACAGTTCACATACAAACAGCCTCAAGGGTTATTCTAGTGAGCAATAATTACAGAAAGTCAAGAGCATATTCAGAAAATATGTGCCAAACATTATAACAGAGAATCACAGGAGGCAAACTATTTAACAGAAGAAAAATTAAAACCGTTATCCGCCAAGAACCTCAACGCCTCGAAAAATATAGTATCATATTTATCCAACAATCATTCGAGAGACCCTAGCCGACAGATCTTGAATACTATACGGGTTCGTCAGATCACTGATGGGCAAATCAATCTGGAATGCATATCGAGCCCAAGATCGAACCTCAATGGCAATGAGCGAATCCATGCCATACTGGACCGCTGATCTCGAAGGTTGGATATCAGCAACCTTCATCGAAAGAACTTGTGCCAGCTTGGCAACAAGAGCAGTGCAAACGACAGGTTGTAAAGCTGCGTCTTTGCCTTCAGGTGCATCGCCCAATCGGCCGAGAGTGTTTCGGAAGGCCTTGACGGCTGTCTGGACTGCACTCTCTCCGCTATCAGCGTCTGAATCAAGTGCAGCATTGTCAACAGCTCTAGATCGTAGCATTCCAAATTTGGCGTCCTTGGCCCAAGACTGCCATTCTGCCGTAGCTTTGTCAATGGTGCCAAAGCTAAGGACGATCTGACTTTGTGAGAAGCCATCGTAAGCAGAGTCATTGGTGATGCTGAGGTTCTTGGGAGAGCCTGTTGCGATGGCACCCTCGACAACGCGCAGAACATCGCGTACTGTAATGGGTCTGAGTCCACGAGATAACAGAGAAGCCTGGATCTCGGGACGCTCGCTGATATTTCCGACGTCCTCGACAAATCCGAGATCAACAGAAGAGGCTGGAAGCCCAAGGCTTTGACGATATCTCGCAAATGTGTCAAGAAATGTGCTACTGGCTGCGTAGTTCGACTGACCCTCGTTACCCAAAACTCCACATCCTGAACTGAGCATGACGAAGAAGTCGAGATCTTGGTTGAGGAGAGAGTTATGGAGGTTCAGTGAACCATTCACCTTGGGGCCGAATACGGCATCAAAGTCTTCCAGTGTGATATCCTCAAAGAAGCAGTCCTGGATGGAGGTTAGATAGTTGTACATATATAAGATCATCAAGTCAACTTACGCTAAGTCTCAAGGCAGAGTGAATAACTCCACCGACAGGAGTATCGATAGAAGCAACGAGATCCTCAACAGCTTCAGAGTCACCAACATCGCAAACTTCAACTCTGGCATTGCAGCCATATGATGATAGTTGTTGCAAAAGCTCTCCCGACTCTGAGGCCCTCGCGACCGAGCTGGTGGCCAAGATGATGTGTCGGGCACCATAACTGGCCATCCAGATCGCAATTGCTCGTCCTAAACCGCCGAGGCCACCTGTTATGATATAGGTCTTGTGGGCGCTGAAGCGAGACGTCTTAGGTCGTGTCTGGATCACAGTTAGGTGAAATACTGTCGCGGAGAGTGAGAGTTCATACCTTGATCAACTGCTGGTCAATGACATTTGTAAGTGATACCACCTGTTTCTGCTGGGTACCATTTAACAGTGACGAGAAGGCTGACTGGAGGGAGTTCAGTCCATTCACCGAGACCGACATGTCGACATCAATTTCTTGCTTCTCGACCATATCAATCACTTGATCAAGCAAGCTAACGCAGATGTCAGCTATCGAAGAACGGTTGCAAAACGGTAATAACGACTTACCTTCCAAGGTCTTGTTTGCTCTCCTGATACGCATCCGTCAAATCAACAGAAGCAAACATAACATTCTTGTTCGGTGCAAGATAAACCTCATCGCCGGAAGTTTCACCTGACGCGATCTCAATGTAAGTTCCACGATTAGCTACCAAGTGAGCAAAGTCGGCATATTGGCCGGGTCGAGTGTTCAACACGAGCTTATACGCTTGGAAACTGGTGGAACGGGAAATACTAGAGCGGCTGGTGTTCGTCGGGTTCACGAATATCTTGGAAGAAGTGAGTCCGTGCTTGGTGAGAAGAGGCTTGTGTGTTCCGTCACTAATGGCGGCGTATACATCTAGCTTCAGTGCTGTTGCTGTCTTGATGAGAGCGATGCCTTGGGCTGATGCGGCGTTGATAATAAGGATTTTCTATGTCATGTCAATACCGCCAATTCTTGAAGTGGATATGACATACATACCTGGCTTGTAGAGACTCTCGCAGGTGTAGTCAGTGCATATAATGCAGTGACGAAGCTTGTAGGAATAGACGAAGCATCCTTGATAATAGTCAGCGCACACCCTTCATAACTGTAGAATCCTTCTTACCTCGAATGAAAGCCAGTCAGGTATCTTCCTACAGCATTCTGAAGGCGCCAGGTAAAGCGTAGTAAAGGTTCCTTGACCAATGACGGCAACACGATCTCCTGGGCTGAGTGATGTGACATTAGAACCGCATCTCGTGACGACGCCAGAACACTCTCGGCCAAACTCGGTGGCTTGAAGAGATCCTTGGGCGATATATCCGTCCTGATAAAATGTTAGATCAACTGTTGACGCAGAAGACTGGTGTACTTACCCTTTCGTCCAGCCCAACAGCCTTGACCTCGACAAGAACATGGCCATCTGGTATGGCCGAGTGTGCATCATCTTGAGCCATGGTCAGACTCTCCAAGATTCCAACTTCTCCCATAACCAAGTGATGAGGACCCCTGACCACTTGAGTCGAAGGAGCATCCATCTTTCGAGCTGGACCATAGGCATTCTCCAGAGGGGCATCATTGACAAGTCTGCATGTCCAGAGCTGACCATCCTTCTCTGCAATCTCATAGTCGAGCTTGGAGATTGGATCATCATGCGAGTAATGGATCCGTTCCAAGACATGGCGTATGACGTTGGCGGTGACATCACCTTCACTGCTCAGATCAAGTGTGTATAGCTCAAGTTGACTGTTCTCTCCTCGGAGAGTTCGTGCAAAACCTGTGACAAGACCCCCTGTTGTGTTCTGGGGATCGAGATATACCTTTCTGGTAACCCAGATGCACTTGATAGGTTTGGTCAGCCATGACTTCAATGCAGCCAACTGCTCTGATGTAAGAGAGGCGAGGAAGCTTCCTTCACCCTCATCAACAAGAATGAGCCATTCTCCAGACCACTCCTGTGAAGACAGGTCCTCAAGAGTACTGGATGTTGCAGAAATACCATGTTTTCCGAGATACTTCTGGAAGTGGTCTCGGGTGGACAAATCGCTACCAACTCCAGCAATATGCACCTTTTCCTCAGAAAGTGGCTTGGGTTGGGTATATTCCACTGGTTTGGCTCTAGCCATCATTACAATGGTACTGGACAGTTGATCTACGTCACCCTTGTCGTGCTTGGCTTCGATCTCAGAAACGCTATCAAAGTCCGCAGCAAGCTCATTACGCCATTCATCAAGAGTAAGGCCAGGTCCGGAGCGACCGGGTGATCGAGGGCGAAGCCACCAGCCAGTCAAGGGTCCCTATAGAGAAGTCAGCGATAAGATAATATAATGATATGCTAGATCTTACCCAAAGGAAATTGGCTGAAGTAAGGTCTGCAGGTTCAAGTGTTAGTAAAGCTCGCGGACTCCAAGAATGGAGCGGATCACTTACCCTCTGACAGCTCACCAACCAAGAGGTATCCATCATCACGTAGCAGCGATCGAATTTGCTTCATCGCGAACGGCAAGTCGGCAGTTGCGTGAAGAACCTAAGAGAGAACGATCAGTAATTGATAAGACTTGCTGACCTCTGAGACGTACGTTGGCTGCAACAACTAGGTCATACTTCTCAGTAAACCCTTGCTCAGCAATATCCTTCTCAATATCCAGAGTCTTGAACTCAATCCTATCCCATTCCGCAAACTTCTTCTTAGCCTTATCGAAGAAACCAGCCGAAATGTCTGTAAAAGTAAAAGACTGATAAGCATTCTTCCCTCCAGCCTTGGAGAAACCACGCAGCAACTCGGTTGTCGCACCACCAGTTCCAGCACCAATCTCCAAGATCTTCATGTTGGGATTCTTGTGTGCGAGGAGCTCAGCAACGGAAAGAAGTTTCTGGTTCATGCTTGTAGTGAAGATACTCTCTTCGTAGAACCTGTATAGCAGATCGTTCTCAAGCCAAACTGCTAGTGCTTCGACATCCCCTTTGAAGATTTTCGACATGTTTATGGCTAGTTGAGATACGATAGATGCATCGACGGTCTGAGGGATTCCAGAGTTTGCCACGACATTCATGATGGCGTCTTGAACTGTTGTAAAGCCATTCTGCTGCTTGTGGCGTGCTAAGAGCCTGTCCTTGTGCAGTTCGGCTTGGTCAAGGAACCATGAATGATAGTTCTGTAGGTGAGGAGCCAAATCTTTGCTCTTCTCGATACCATTCTCGACGATGAGTGGTATTAAATCCTTGACCAAGTTTTCAAGGTTGACAAGTTTCTTCTCCTCTGGCAGACTCTTAATCTGGATGGAATTGAGCATGGGATCATTACTCGAAATGTCGCCAATGTCAGGCTTCCAGGTTAACCTCAACCATGGGAGGGTAGTCTGGTCATCACTAGCTGCTCTGTCCATCTGCAGGCCTTCGACAATGAAGAAAGGTCTTGATGACGCATCATAACACTCAACCGTTCCTTGAATACGGCTGAATCCCACTGGGGATGTGTTGGTGGTGCAAGCTGCGATCTCCGTGTTCGCAGACGGCATGCGGACCGAGATTCTCTTCATCTTGGATGGAAGCAACAAAGTGTCAATCTCTTGGAAATAGCCAGAGCGATTAGCCAAGGCAGGTGTTTGCAGAGCTGCATCCATCATGGCTGGGTGCAAGAGATAGCGCTGGCCGGGAATAGGAGATACAGGAGTTGATGTCATGTCGATCTTGGCAGAACAAGCCGAGAGACTTGGGCGAACTCGAACTTCATTTAGAAGCTGGAACTTGGGACCATAGCCATAACCAACTCGTTCAAGAGTCTTGTAGTAGCTCTTCAGTGGGACCTTGAGAGGCATATGGTGCCAGGAGGTTCTACGTCGAACAGCGGTATTGTCTTTGCTTACTGGAAGCCGTTAGCTTAGATCATAAGTTGTAATGCTGCACCACTTACTTTCACGGACTGCAGCTCTACCATGACAATGGCGGATATCGACATCACCTCTCAGCGAGGAAATGGTAAAGTCGTACCAAGCATCGTCTGATTTGGCGCTGTCGTTATCCGGAATTAATGTGAGGAAGAGATCAATGGGTGATTCGTCGGGAAGAATGATAGAGTTCGAAAAGACAAAATCTTCAAGTTCGAAGGAATGATTTGCCCAATTAACCTCCTTGTTCTCTTCTTGCACTTGCATCATGGCTTCAATTACCATTGCTATGCCGGTAGTGAAGGAAAATGTCACAATGCCGTTAACCTGTCATTTGTTAGATTTGTCTCGATCTGGCTATATCCTTTTTTTTACGTACCTGATGATCAACTAGCCAAGGCGCATCTTCTATCGACACCTTGTTCCTCCATGTTGGAGCAGAAGGATTCACACCTCTACAACGAGATCCCAGAATCTCATGTCGCGGTGCTTTGCGGAAACGCCATTCCGAACTGTTTTGGGGCTCCGTCCATGGTGTCGAGGAATAGTCCCAGGCATACGCAGGAAGGTTGTCTTGGATATGGTTGGGGAGACGCCCGATCTTGCCCGGGACCTTGTTGACCTGTTCCAAATCCAACTGCTTCCCATTGAGGACCAAGTCTCCGGCAAGGTTCATCAGCTGCTGGCTTGAGTCTGCATTTCGAAGCATTGTAGCGAAAAATGGGAGTTGAGGCGAGTCAGGCAAAGACTTGACAATCTCAGAGGTAGGACGAGACAGTAGAGAATGAGGTCCAAGCTCGATACACAAATCGAACTTGCGGTCTGTTTGAGTCAAAGCCAGTGCCACTGCATCTGTATAAAGAACTGGAGATACAAGGTTTGCTCCCCAGTAATCGGCATCAACTTCAGGCCCCTTCAATTCTTTACCGGTAACAGATGAGAACATGGGAACTCGCCCAGCCTTAGGTTGTAGAACAACCTTGAGCTTTCCGATATACTCCTCCACCACAGCCTTCATAGCGCGGGTATGGTAGGCTCGAGTCACAGCAACGGCTCGTGAGACAATACCATGGCTGCTAAGCTCAGTGGCTACATTCTTGACCCCCTCAGCAGAACCAGCGAGAGTGAGATTCTGAGGACCGTTGAAGCAAGCAATTTGCACATCGTTTCGCTCCAATACATCTTGCAACTCTTTTGCATTGGGTGCACTCCTGACAGCCAACATTGCACCTGGTGGAGCATTTTCACAGGTTATACCGCGATAATAAGCGACGGTGAAGGCTTCCTTGGCGGTGAGAGCACCGCAAGCGTACGCAGCGGCTGTTTCTCCACCAGAATGTCCAACGACACCATCTGGAAGTACACCCCAGCTGGTAAGAACATCTGTTAATGCTATCTGCACTGCCATGGAGAGAGGATGCGCCAGAGCTGGTGAGTCAATCTCTTCTTGTGAGAGCTCAGCAGTGAGTTTGTCTATAAAACGGTTAGTAGCCAGAAGTCAAAAGCTTTGTTGTATCTGAACATACCTATCAAAGACCAAGTAGGCTTCGGTGTCTGAAGTTCTCTTACGACCTCCTCGAGATTGTACAAGGTGTTGCGTGCCACAGGGAATGCCTCGAGGAGACGTTTACCCATTTGTGACCACATAGCTCCCTGACCTGTGAATGTGAACAGAACTCGAGGTGAATCACGGCTGGATGGTCCTGAATTGGACTTTAAGGCGTTGCCCTCTAACTGCTGTATGAGATCGTCAATTGTTTGGGCGACAGCGAATGACTTCCATGGCCGGATATGGATCTGGCTTCGAGCATTCAACGCCTTGATAAGAGGGGCTGTTAAGCTTTTGCATTCTTCATGAGTTTTGAGAAACTCCAGAAGATTCTGTTCGTTGGTTTCTCGAGAGCTGCGCGAGGCGCCTGATGTGAATAGAAGGAAGTGAGGCTTCTTGGCTTGATCCTCTTCGTCATGGTGACCATTGACACTATTTGTGCCATTCACACCATTGGTTGACCCGTTGGTCAGTTGAGGCGGCTCGTAGAACTCAACGACAGCGTGTGCAGTTGATCCACCAATGCCAAGGGAGTTTACGCTTGCTCTACGAATAGACTTAGACGGCCAGGGCTGAGGAGCTGTCGGGACACGGACTCTCCATCCGTCAAAGTCGACTAAAGAAGAAGGTTAGTTTGGCCCAGGATAGGCTTATGGGGAAAGGATGCTATACTTTTGGGGTTGGGTGTCTTGTAGTTGGTGTTGGGAGGGATCTCTCCCTTTTCCAAGGCCAAAACGACCTTGATGAGACTACTCAAACCACTAGCTGCCTCTGAGTGTCCGACGTTTGGTTTTGTCTGTTTTCTTATGAGCAAATGCGTCTCTAACGACAGAATAGAAGGGGACTTACAGAACCGACCCAAAGTGCATCCTGGGTTTTGTGGCTCTCAGAAAAGACTGAACCAACAGCTCCCAACTCTATGCAGTCGCCCACAGGAGTACCTGTTCCATGACACTCAAAGTATCCTGTCTCACTGAAATCATTGATTCCTGCTTGAGCATAGGCTTGCAAGATGGTGTCTGCTTGAGCCCGGCCCGAAGGTTCTGTGATTGCTGGAGTAGCACCAGAGCTGACGCTGTTAGTAAGCACCAGCAGTGCCAAAACAGGAAATAGGCGTACCTGTTGGATGATGTGCCCCTGATGACAGCCCGAATATTGTCTCCGTCTCTGATCGCATCGCTGAGCCTCTTTACATAGACGGCATTAGTTCCTTCGCCACGTCCATATCCATTGGCGCTGGCGTCAAACGTCTTACACTGACCGTCTGCAGCTATAGCGCCGAGACGTGTTAAAGAAAGTGCATAATCAGGGCTGAGAAAGAGATTAGATGCACCAATCACAGCGCCGTCGCACTCCCCAGCTTGGAGTGCTTGGCAAGCAAGATGAAGGGCAACCAGCGCGCCGGAACAGGCTGTATCGATGGTGACACTGCATGAACTGTCAGCACTATAAGCATCCGCTTTTGGAAGGTCACAACATACCTGGGACCACCAAGATCAAGTGCATGACTGATTCGGTTTGCAAGCATAGTTCGTGTTGTTCCAATTGCAATGAATGTTGGAAGATATTCAGGGTCTTGCATGAGCATGTCGTGATAATCACTCACGAACATGGCACAATAGCAGCCAATCTTGCTCTTGGAGATTGTTTCCATTGAGATATTAGCAGACTCGAGACATTCATATACAACCTCAAGCAATTGCTTCTGCTGCGGATCCATAGCTGTTGCTGTGTCTTTACTGATACCAAAGAACTTGTGATCAAACTGCTTGATATCCCTCTTGACAAAGTGAGCACCTCTAAATGCCTGAGCTCCCCTCTGATTAGGATCCATAGACAAGAAATTCTCAGCATTGAACCGATCTTTGGGTATTGCTGTGGCGGATGAGCGGCCTGCTCGGACATGGTCCCATAGGTCTAGTGGCTTGTAGATGCCGCCTGGGAGACGGCATGCCATGCTCACAATGGCAATTGGCTCCCGCCATTGAGGAATCTGGGAAGGCATTGCAAACAAAAGTCAAACAAATTGGGTATATTGAATAGATTCGTTCCAAGAGCCTAAAAACTCTTGAGGAAATTACATGAGAAAAGAATGAATCATTCAGGACACTACAGGTAATAAGGGCACATACATATGAAATATGATCAGTTAAACATACGTAGTACGTCCGGTAATCAGCACAGAAAGAGAACTTTCGCCCAGAAGATACCCGGTTCCCTGTCTGGTTCCACTACAGCCCGCAAGGGTCCCAAATGTTGGTCGTTAGTTCCACGGCCAACTGCATAGCTTGTCGTAATATTTACCACGATGGCGCTTGACTCTAGCTATCACAGGCCTAGTTGAGTTAGTTACACGAACTACGGATGCGAGACAACTTTTTTAAGTGTTTTCTGCGCCTCTTTGGAGATCTGGCCTGTTTCGGGAATAGTTACGACGGGGTATGATATGACGGTTGCAGTGGGACTAACCTAGCGGGTCTGAATCCATTGACAGTGGAAGCCTGGTCCTAGAATAATTCCATGCGGCCTGGAAGAGTATAAAAAGAGTGTGTCGTTTTTAATGCATTGCCCAGATCTACTTCGCAGATATTGATATAAAGCTCATCCGAGGTTAAACCTAATGAGACTTGGATGAGATTTTCGTAAACCTCAACCCTGCTGATTTTCTGCTATAAATGCTTTTATTATGCTGAGAATACCATCATGATGGCAATGTGACAAACCTTAGCCGGGCGCTAACAGTTGATATCCTTGCCAGCCACTGTGGGCAAATGCGCCATCGACCCAGAGATACGGCGCGTCCCTAGTTCACCGGGGCAAACAGCCCTTGCCTTCCTCTCTGCTCTAACGGCGGCCGCTTCGATAATGATTGCGCACGGATATGGGACGAGTGATTTAGAGTAACATCTAACAGCAAAGTGTTTGCAGATAGATGTATCGTGGTTGATCGCCCATCTAGCTTTCAAAGGCTATGTCATGGCATTGTGATTACTGCACCATTTTCGGAGTAGCATGCGAGGGGAATACGGTAGTTCTTACTGTGCCTCTTGGAAAAAATGGGCTTTGCAGGATTCTAGTCGCCCCGTCGGAAATGTCATCAGCCGGGTGCAACTTGCAAAGAACCGGCCGCGTGGTAAACCAAGCTTTACGGTTCATGCTGCAGACAATGGGCCCGCTGTCAGTGCGGGATAAAACCCCCCTGGTCGGAAACGAACCAATGCCGTGACGCCACGCACTTCAAGTTGGCAGACTCATGTGTGTTGGTTGACTAGCTTTGCTGTCGGCACAACCGTTGTGGTGCTGATCCTGCATATGCACTCATGTGTTTGGTAATTCGGACATGCTTCCAGTTCTGTAGATACCACGCATGGTAAATAGAAATCGATATCTGACCACCGACCGAGGCATCAGGTCCAGTTATTGAGGGGTAAGGTAAGCTGCGAACAAGCGCTAGTCACGCATGACCTAGGCGTACAACGGTAATTAACTAGAAACGAAGGAACTCTCTCTCACCCAACTGCGCTAATGCAACTGCAGGCTGTGTCCTGTAGCGCTATCTACCAACCTAGGCATATCATTGGACTTGCAGTGACACGAGGCATTTCGAGAGATGGCTGTGCTGAGTGATCTGACTGAACGGAACGGCCGGAGGAGCTTTCAGTTTGTTACGACCAACAAATGCTACGCAAGATGACAGTAGTCGGTGAAGAGGAAGCACTGGTAGGCTATAGAACAGAAGGCCGATATCTCAGTTTGCCAATGTTTGGATACTGAGGAGCCATGTAGAGCATGACTGTAGCCTAACGGCTGGCTCGTGCAGATTTGTTTGCAAAAAGGATCGTGCTTTGACGGCCATTCTTGACATTACGATAACGATTCAGAACCCGAGATAATTATAGAAATTAGGCAAAGAATGAGGTAAAATTAGATAAAATCTTACATGCCCAGAAAGTAAAATCTAATTGGAACAGACATGCAACTTTCCTGTGGGTAAAAGCGTCAGATGACAAAGGGGCTTGTGGCATTGTATAATCTTGTCTTGGAGGTCAAAGCTTACCAGCCGAGTACAGCTGTGCGAAACGGGATGTTGGTTGGCGTAGTAGCTCCTTGGGGTCACCCTGCTCAACAATCTTGCCATCATCTAATACAAGAACTGTATCAAATTCGACAATTGTTGCAACTTGATGCGTGACACATAAGACAGTGCTATCAGGGAATGTATCGAATACTGTCTGACGCAGCTGTGTTTGGATATCATTATCGACGCTAGTGGTGTTAGCAGTGAGCTCCACTGGCGGTATGTTACTTACTGGCTCGTAGGTTCATCCATCAATACAAGCTTTCCTTTCTTGAGGCAAGCCAATGTCATGGCAAACAACTGGCGCTCGCCATGGGAGAAAGTGTCGCTTGATACGATCATATCCAGACCGCCTCCTTGCTCGATGGTCTGCCATATTCCTGTCTTCTTCAAGCCCTGAATGATCTCCTGTTCATCTGAAATACCGAAAAGCTTTGCATATTCTCGAATACTGACGGATAGAATCAGAGACTCTTGGGGAAGAACTACAAACCGAGACCGCACATCATCCTTTGAAAGGGTCGATATGTCGACGTCGTCAATTGAGATGAGACCTGAGGACACCTGCACCAGACCAAGCAATGAGTTGACCAGAGTGCTCTTACCGCTTGAGACGTTCAGTCAGCATTTCATGGGGACTTGGTTGAATAACTGGTTGCCAGGGAACATACCTTCCTGTCCTGCCGCAAATAGCCATCTTCGAACCTGGCTTGATATCCAGTGTAAGATTCGAAATAGTTGGTGGCAGCGAAGATCTATATCGCAAGTTAGTTGACAAACTCTCCAACCAGACTATAATACTCACGAGTGAGTGAGTGTCACATCGCTGAAGCGTATCTCTCCCCTTGATGGCCACTCTAGCGCTGGCTTCACATCCGAATCATGTTCCGATTCTGTGTCCTGCGTGAAATCTCTAATACGAGCAACTGCACCAAGAGTAATCTCAAGAGATGTCCAGAAGAATACAACACCCTTGACTGATTGCCCAAGACCCACGATGTTGAACAACGCAAGACCAAGGCTGCCGCCACTGGTGTTCCCGAGGATAACAGCGATGCATATGACTACAAGAGCCAAGGTCGCGACGAACAAGTCGACTGAAAGGTTGAGTGTGACTTGAGCGGACTGCAAGAAGTGGAATGGTACTTGTGATCGTTCCAAGACCTCAATACCTCTTCGTAAATACCACGCTGCCCAACCATAAGCTCGGACAGTAGCGAGTCCATCTAGAGATTCAAGAAGCAGAGATAAGACAGGTGATCGTGCCTCGATATCCATGACACGAAGTCTCCGAGATGTGCGAAGATAGAATTCATGGAAGAATCCGATAACAATGGCGATAGCCAGAATTGCAAAGCCAGCGTAGTGGGACTGGATCGTAACGACAATGCACTGGGCGATAAGCATCAACAGGTTCATTGTGGCGCCAACGAAAGCCAGAGGCAGCTCCATATCAGTAATCTGTAAGTCCTGACTGAATCTAGATGCCGATCCGATTAGTACATGTCTGTGAGAGGCTGTAGTCAATGTACCTACCTGTTCAACGTAATACCGCTGTCCGTCTGGGAGAAGAATTCCATCTTTGCACTGCGCCACTGTTAGCGATTGAGAAGACTTGTATCGAAGGGCTGACAAACTTGAGTGTTGTCGTAAGAATCAGATGGTGAAATAAAGCCGCAGTTCGGACTGCGATACGGAGAAAAAGCCAGACACATGCTGAAGCGAGAGCTACCCAGGCCATCGACCCAACACCGAAGAACACTCCGTAAAATGACGGAAGTGTATCGATTTGCTCTTGAAGACTTTTCTCTGCCCAAAGTCCAAGCCAGATTTCTGTACATAGTCAGTCGTTGGTTGGCAAAGATTATTCAAAAGGGGGTCAGTAGCTCACGTGGAAATATTACGCCCACCACAAAGAGCAAGCAGAGGAACAGAAAGACGGCAAAGTCCATATAGCCAATGATTCCGAAGTACCACTTGTACACACCCCAATCACCGTTGGCGCCTTTCTTGAAGGCGATATCATTCGTGATGGTGGGGGGTAGTTCCACGGAATCTTCTGCTCTGGGAGCTCTTTCTGTTGCGGCGCGGCCCGAGACTTGCAATACATCATGCTCGAGTTGCTCAATATGTGGTGCAATCTCAGCGTATGTTCCTTGTCGAACAACACATCCTTCAGAGTCAATGAGGATGATGTAGTTGGCGAAGGGCAGGTATCGAGCTGTTTATGTTATTAGCGGTATAGGACCAATAATGGGATCAACTTACGTGAGCTTGTGGCGAGAATAGTCGTTGTAGGGGCACTGCTGAGAAGTCCTCGAGGTGCGAATATCTCACCCAGGATGTGACGCTCAGTGTTGGTATCGAGGCCCACGAGACAATCGTCAAGAAGAACGAGAGTAGCCTTGGAGTAGATGGCACGAGCCAAAGCCTTCCAATTTTGTCAGTGCAGATTCCATTGCTGGAGATGTTACTCACGATGCGAACTTTCTGTCCTCCGCTCACAGATTGGCCATTCAGTCCACATAAATGTTTGTCGCCGTCTGTCAGGTCCTCTATATCCTGGTCAAGAGCACAAGCATGAAGCGCCATATGGTACCTTTCCTCGTAGAAAGGTAAAGCTCCCACGATGTTCTCTTTGATGCTGATATTGGCGATCCATGGTGTCTGATCACAAAAAGCAACTTGCGTATCATCAACAGACACGGTGCCAGATGATGGCGCGAGATCGCCTAGCACAACACGCAGCAGAGTTGATTTTCCACTACCTGTCGGTCCAGCAATAACAGTTAATCCATGCGCAGGCACGTCAAAGGTGGCTTCTTTAATGACTGCTTCACCATCTTCAGTCCATTTTGCGCTGATGTTTTGTATTTTGACAGCCACATCGGTGAGGACCTTCTTCTCGCTCATACCGCCGTCCGAGCTCTCCTCTGTTCTAATACTTTCTTCTCTCATGGGTTTCCGCGGATCTGACCAAGTGTGCTGGTTGAGGAAGCTTTCGATACGCTGAAGTGAACCGAGGCCTACCATGATGGCCATGACGTGCGAGGTGCAGTCTTGTATGCTTGAGCTAACGATGTTAAAGAGTGTCATGACTTGGAAGGCTGTTTGTGCGCTGAGGATTTGGCCTGATGATTTGTTTGATGTGGCGTTGTGTAAACCGAGGCCAAGTGCAGGAAGCATTGTGAGAGAGGTGAAGGCTGTGTTACAGATTAGCAATGAGTTATAGAGAAGTCTAGGAACTCACATAAGGTAACCAGAGCGATAAGTTGAAGTCGGAACCTCTTTGATAGTCTTATCTCTGATTGTCTTTCGCCTTCCAGCATGGTCTTTATCGCGGGTGACGCGCCCATCTGCTTGATACTCTTGATGCCCTTCAATACCTGTACTGTCTTGTGAAGGCGCTTCTCAATGGCTTGCATCCAGTTTTTCTGGAACCTGCTGGCGCGTCCGGACCAATATCCACCAAGCATCAGGGAGCCTACACGTAATGAGCTGCTTGTACTGCTGATAATATGAACTTGGACTACTTACCTCCAATCAGCGCCAAAGTGACCAAAGCTGAGAGACCCAACTCTACTTCAATCAGCCATAGACCAATGGCAACAGCAACGAAGCTCGCCCAAGCATCATGTATCTTTCGAACACCCAGCTGTACACGCTCAACGTCGGCAGTCATCATTGTCGTACTGGAGTCTCCTGTATCTACTACTCTGTCAAGAAGAAGCGACTGTTGGTAGATTCTCATGGACAGGTCGGCGCGGACGACAGTGGTGGCTCGAACTGCTTTCTGTTCGTAGAGGGACGAGACAAACTAATTGGTGCTCATCAGTAAGGCCCTGCGGCGTGCAGTTCGAGAGAAGCTTACTGCAATACCGTAGTAGACAAGAGCATACGCCGCGATTAGTCCATCACCTCTCTCCTTGGAGATGTCGGTCTTTGGTTTAGAGATAAAGTCGATTGCTCGACGAACGAGAAACGGTTGGGCAAAGGTCAAGGCGAGGTAGCATAGTCGAGGAAAGATGGGCGCAATAAACTCGATGATATGAGAGAAGAAGATTTCTTTCGCAAGTTTGATCGGCTCTTGCTTTCTCTTCGGCCCTGCTCATTGTTAGTCAACAGAAGCACATTGGGGAATTTAGAGAAGGGACTTGCCTTTTTCTGTCGGCCTCAGCTCGGCATTCTTCAGTTTGGTGTCAAGTTGGGAGAGATGTTCAGTTCGTAATGGCGTGCGGTATCCAGCCCAGAAAATCGGCATCATTCGTAACATCAGTGCTCGTTCAATAATTCCATTACTTTCTTCCGGGGCGTCGCATAGTTCATGTCTGTTGACCAACGAACATTTCCATAAAAGCTCGGTGACGAGGGCGCAAACCTTGGTTCCTGCGAGCACCATGACAGCAATGGCTGGATCTCGTCCATCCAACATTCGCCAGAGGGTTCGAGCTCGAGCGGCATCCATGGGAATGGTCGATAGGAGGTATAGAACTAGGATCGACGAGGAGCGCACCGCACGCTGGTGCTCTAGAAAAGACAGGCATGCTAGTGTTGCGGAGCCGAGTATCCCAATACTTCCCGCGGCAATACTAGCTCTGGTTCGGGTTTCATCGCGGATCGAGAGAAGAACCACGAGACTCGTTTGCGATGCAAGCACCAAAGTCCAGGAGAGCTTGACAGTAGAAGTAGTCGCGTCAGTTCACAGTCCTTCAGTTATGGGGCATGGAAGCAATTGCGAAAGGGACATTGAAACATACCAATTTCAGCGGCAATATATAACAGCCCTTGAATATCACAGGTCGTATCCAAAGTCGGGAAATTCGATAGACAGCAAGAAGAATAGCGACACAAAGAGGAAGAATACAAAGAATTGTCTCTTCAAAAAACAAAGTGAAGTCAAAGTTAGACCCGCATCCCTTGACGATGGGTCCAAAGGTGTCCTCGTCAGGGAGGAGACAATTGGGAGGCGGCATTCTCGGTATTCGGATTTTGATTCGATCAGAAACAAAAAAGATCAACCCTTAGCAGAGATCAAGGGACAATCAGAGATCTAATCGAATTGTTTCCCCAGCAAAATGCGTTGCAATTCGAATTGAAGGATCAGGATCAGAGGCCGGGGTATGGCTCGGAGGAATAATCTGGCCGATCGGGAGGGATTAACAGCGAACATTAATACAGGATCTGCTGACCTATGCTGGTTCTGTGCAACAGAAAAGCCGCTGACACAAATTGCATTCTTCACAGATGATGATTGGTATAAGGAAGGGATCTTTTCAAATTATGTACTTTTGAGATTGAAGGATTTTTTTTTTTACTCAATTGGCGGTCGTTGGTGAGTTTCTGGTCAAGTTCATCCTTTGTGGAATACGGGATCTGCAGCGGTATATGGGGCAAAGGGGAGCTTTTACACATACTGAGACATCATCTGAAAATGCAGAGCTTGGAAATATTCATCAGTTAGTTGTTTTATTCATTCAGACATATCCCAGACACCTGGGAGTTGGAATTCATATCCCTTCATTCAAAGCTCCCAATTAGAGCCAATAAAATTAAAATACACATAAGACTTTCTCAAAGCGCTCTCTGATTATTGTAATATGAAATAACAGAATGTTGTAGGTAAGACTGTGATAGCGATGGAGTAGGGTAAGTAGTTGGATGGGTTGGTGTTGTCGAAGGTATATGTGATTAGATACAAGATAAGAGATAAGATAAGATAAACGGATATAAAGCGGGAGTGGCAAGGTTCATTTCGCCTCTCAGCTAAAGTGGCGTTATTCGGGCAGTTCACCAACCTCTCTGAAGCATCAATCGACTTTGGGCCATATTCTTTCAGTCATCGAGGACTGCAATAGATAATTCATCTTCAGTAAAGCCTAAGGCCAATCTTACCACGCCCAACGACAACACCAGTCACACCACAGCCTCCTCCAGTTTCCAACACCGAATTGGCTATTCCACGGAAGTCCAAGGTTCTCACTGCCTGCCAAGCCTGCAAGCTCAAGAAGATCAAGTGCGACGGCGATCGTCCCGAATGCGGGCCTTGCTCATCAAAAGGTCGAAGTTGTGAGTATCTAGCTTACAACAATCGAACGGACAACATTATAAGACGACAACAAGGACTACAAGAGAACGTTGAATCGTTTGCGGCGTGGTATCGATATCTTCAAGAACGACCTGCAAATGAAGCTAACAGACTATTTGAGCGAATTCGCAATGGTTTCGGTATCGAAGCTGCTCTCGACTTTGTCAAGGCTGAGGAGGGTACTTCTGCCTTGACATTCAGAGATCCACCAAGCGCCAGAGTAAAATGGAGTCAGCAAATTTATGACTGCAATTTACTCTTTGGGAATGAGCTTCTATCAAATGAAACCTCAGATGTAGCTATACAAGCCCTCCGTGATGGCGTTGGCTGCTACTTCTCATATTTGGGGACCATGTTTCCCATATACACGATAAAAGAAGTTGTCTCAATTATTGACACATTTCTCGCTAGTCAAGAAGCAGAACCGGATCAAGTCATGAGCAAAAAGATTGCATATGATGAGCTATTGGCAATTTGTGCCCTGGGTTTCCAATATGATCGGCAGGCATTGCCAAATGGTAATGCATCAATCTGCACGCCGTTTTATCAGAAAGCTCGATTGTTTCTGGATTATGTCGTGGAGAAGGCCCCTCTACGTGCCATGCGGATCTGTTGCTGCTTGGGAATCTATAATGTCATCGCCAAATCATCTTTGGCCATATCATATACAGGCAAGTAATCTGCCATACCCATTAAATCTCCCGTTGCTGAGTAATGTTTGTAGACTGGGGCATTCTTCTTGGCTCCTCTAGCGAACTGGGTGTTGGCAAAAGACCGCCTGGTTTTTCTGAACAGGAATTCAAGGGATATATAAAGACTTTTACAGCCCTCATCACGGTGCGAAGCTGGGTAATAGCGACTCTTGGGCATATTCCCAGTCCAGAGGTTTCCAGATGTATCTACGTAAGTCAGTACCCGCATTTGACATGTTTCCATGCTGAGATCAGCCTAGGAAACCAGGGAGAGGATTGACAACACCGGGGATCTAGATTCAGCAGGAGAGGACGCTGTCATTGGCATCCTCTAGCAGAAGATGGCTCAGATCACAGTCCTCAAAGCCAATGTCCTCCGCACAGTTGCATGTTTCAGAGTACTATCTCCGGCTATCCTGAGACAGATGCACGAAGACCTCGAATTGTGGCGATCCAGTCTGCCTTCCTACATGCGTCTCGAGACTTTAGTGCACACCCCGGAAATTTCTCCCGATCAGCGCCGAGCGACCTTCAATATGCATCTCATCTACATATCTGCACTCATTCTCAAGACCCAGGCCCTAATGCAAAATGCTTAAGCAAAAGAAATCATCATTTAATCTCTATGTTCTCATGCTTCGCTCCTTGTTTTCGTCCATGTCATCGCTTGACGATAATGTTCTGTAAGGTATCTATCACCTTCTCAATCTCTTCGCCTGTCAATAATTAGGAGTGGAACCACCACGTTTTTTTTTTTTTTTTTGGAACTTACGAGTATTGTAATGTGCCATGCTTACTCGAACAACGCCATCAGTAGTATCCAAATCAAGAACCTCCTTCACCAGCCGATGAGAGTAAAAGTGACCATGCTTTAAACCGAGGTTTGAGTTGGCTTCGATCGCTGCTATGACACTTCGAGAGTTCCAGCCGTCAATGGTGAAGCTGACAATAGGCAGACGCTTGCTGGGATCTGGACTCGGTTCTCCGTAAACCGTTACGTCTTCTCGTTTGTTCAGGTACTCGAGGAGTAGAGTCTGAATCTCTGTTTCTTGTTGAATACTTTCCTCCCAGCTTTCACCGAGTAGATGGTCAACCACGACGGATATGCTCGCTACCAACTCGTAGCTTCCAGCAGAGAACCCAGCCTTGTCAGAAAGACTCTCAGCGGGGCTGAAGTAGTGGCCCAAGGGGCGAAGCTGCTTCTGAGCTTCACGACTGCCGTAGAGCATAGCGATATGAGGGCCAAAGACTTTGTACCACGAGAGGCAGTAGAAGTCAACTCCGAGGTCTTTGACATCTATGGGCCGGTGAGGTGCGTATGTTACTCCATCCACACAAACAAAAACATTTGGATATTCATGAGCAGCTGCAGCAATGGCCTTGATATCGTGAATCGATCCAAGCAGGTTGGTGCATTGAGTCAAGGCAAGGAATCTCGTCCTGTCGGATAAGAGCGGTTTTAGGGTCTCGACTGTAAGCTTGGGGTTATTGCCTTGCCCTTCTGGTGTCCACCACTTGATGTTGAGTCCTTGTATTTCAGCCAGGTCTAGCCATGGAGCGATGTTTGCCTCGTGATCCAGGGTTGATACGATGATCTCGTCGCCTTCAGCGAAGGTGAGGGCTAGTGCGAGGTTACGCAGCAGTTGGGTTGATGAGGCGCCATAAACTAGACTCTCTGTAAGTTACGTGTTCTATAGCCATGGTGCCGGATATTTCGAGTACCAATTTCGTCAGGTAATGCATTGATGTATCGTGCACCTGCTTCGTAACCTTTATCCACTTTTGACGCTGAGAGCTTGCCTACGCCATACGAGGCGCCCAACTGCACGTTCGAGGTAATGAGGTAGTCTCGTATCCTGCAAAAGATAGTCAGAACACGGGAAAATCCACAGCCAGAATACAACCCACGAGTCAGCTGCAGCTCCTAGAATCTGACTTCCACCAGCATTGTCGAGAAAGACTTGGTCTTGCTGGAGGGCAGGGAATTTTGCTCGCAAAGCATGGATATCAAGCTGTGATTGGGGCATCTCCAGATCTATGACAGAGGTTTTCTAGAAGTTATGAGTATATTTAATGTGTTGGTGTCCGAAATGCACTGAATGAAACGAAACGAAACTGAGGCCAGGTTGAGACTCCGAGAAGATGAGATGGAGCGGGGTAAACTATCGGCCCCCAGTAATTATGATGCAATTCTTCGCAGTGAATAGTGCAGGTAAAAGAGGAAGGTAAAACAACAAAGCAAGCTATAGTGAAAATCAAGGAAATAAAATGAAGGCTGAAGGTTGTAGCCATAGGAAGAGCTTGTTGCTGTTCAACTACATACAGTACATCTGCACTCTAGCAACAAATACAAAAGCTTATCGGATCTCTTGCTGTCAATGACACAATGTGTACCAACACCTCACGCTTTTGAAGGTGAAGTTAAGCTACTGGTTACTAAATACTAACCTGACTGTATGAAGTGCTTATCCGTTCGCTATCGTTGCATTCTTCGAGAAACAACGGTGCGCTGGAATTTGGTCATGGTAACAGAGGTTATGTACAGGCTCAATGACAGCTATTCAAAATGTTAGGAGCCCGGTCCCCAAATTGGTGCGTAGGTCAGACAATGGGAGCCTTATGGGAAGAAGTGCTGGCGTGATTGGGAGGCTCGGATACAGAAGGCGATACAAGTCGAGATATTCAGATGTTCAGATGAATGGATGCAATCGCATGGCTGTAGTATCTCCTACCCTCCTAGTCAGGAGTCTATCTGAGGAGATACCAATGCAGAGATAACCCTTAATCAAGGTCATTTTGTCGCTAGATAAGACAGATTCACCTAAGGACGTTGGGTATAAATCTCAACGATCACACTATAATTTGCTCTTCAAGACCTCTACAAACTCCGAAAATCCCAAGTGAACATAAAAGGAACAACTCTTCAGGGGACATACTTAAAATCAGATCAACCTCGCGCTCAATATGTGTCAGTGGACAAATAGAATAGTGGAGTGCGCAAAATGCGGTTATGAACTTGAGGCTGACCGTTCCCAAAAGAAATGCGAAGGGCTTGAGAAGAAAGGAAAGTGTAGCGGCGTGAAGCCAGAAGTCACCAACACCTCGAAAAAGGACACTGATAGCTGCCCCGAATGCACAAAGCCTAAACCATATGCTGCAGCTGCAGCATAAGACAACCTTGCGACGGCAGGTAGGGGAGATCACTGGCGTTATATGGTATTTTAGATCGGAAAATAGATGCATGCAAGAACTACAGTCACATCACAAAGAGAGAATGAGGCTTGACCCGTGTTACAGTGAACATCACCAAGAGACAGCTTCTCAGTAATGAAAGACTGACTACAAATGTACCCAAATCACAGCCAAGCAGCTTTTTCAAGGAACAGACACGGACTTCCAGCTTTTACATCTCTTGATTAGCTGTGCTACCGTCGGCGCGACAAAGTGCTTTAGCTCTCGGATCAGCAAGCCTGAACAACAGTCCAAATATTGCAGACATATGCTACCTGCCCAGAGAACCCGTAGATCTTCGCGGCTGTGAATGGGAACTTTTAGAAGCAATGATTCACGCTGAAACATGTCTTATTCAAGAACTGTAGTAACGTAATACAGTTGATTCAGCACAAGATGAGGGTTACCGCGTACCAAAGCAGCATTCTCACATATTCACAAGGTCGCTGGCAAGACAACACAACTACTTAAAGACGATTATGAATCCGACACTACGATCTCCCAGAACATCAGCTTCCAAGCAACCTGGCACTTGAGATACCACACAACTTCACACAACCTTACACAACCTTACACACCTTTACACACCTTTAAACACCTTTACAAAGCTTCTTCAACTCCAAACATGTGCACTGTCGAGGTCATTATCAGGAAGTGCGGAACCTGCCGCCACGAAATTGGAAAGACACATGCGGTACCTGTACCTTGCAAGAGCTATTCAGAGGGTAAAGGTTGCAGCAGGATGCACTATCCGGAGAGTTATCGATGGCTTAACAAGACTAGCTGCGGCCGCTGTACGAACAAAGTGAAATAAAAGGAAACACGGTAGCAGATCAGGGAAAATGGCAGGGGCGTGTGCGTTGGTTTCCTGGCAGCAACATAAAGACAGTTCTTGAGACAAATCTTGAATAAATGCATTATATCCAGTGAACCGCAATGTGATAGACCTCTGAGAAATGTTGCTGAATAACAACAAGTGCTGCAGGTGTGCGTAACGTAGTCTGTACGGACTCACTGGCCTTGAGACAGGGAATGTGTTGCTAAGGATTTATGTCGCTGCATGGCTTGAGCATGTGGCCCCTTGGCGTGAGACTGTTGATTCAAGGTACATACGCGCAGAAAAGCGCTCACATATTCAGAACAACACCGATGGTGCAGGCAAAGTATTTAAAGAAGCTCACAAGCCTAATAATTTGCTCTCGGAAACCCGCTTTTCAGGTAACTTGTCATCCAAGACATCATCAAACTAAAGCCCAGAAATCTCTTCACCTTTCGGATTCTAACAAGATGTGTACCGTTCCGGGCATGGTCTACGTTTGTAGAACCTGCGGTAACGAATTCAGGAGAATAATGCATGTCCTTCGACCATGCCAAAGCTATCTAGAAAGAGGATCTGACGCTTGTCCTGAAGTTAAGCATGCATTAACATCTAACAAGCTTGAAGAGTGTAGCCGTTGCAGGAAGGAGAAAGAGGAAGATAAGTGCATCGTTTGCACGCCTCCCAGCTGAAGAATATCAATACTGCTTCAAACAGAAGAGGGAAGACTGTGGGGCAATTGAATCCTGAGAACTACTAGGAGATACAAATGTTTCCTATAGTTTTATGAGAATATTGCTACTATTCAGGACTCTTTAATAGTAGACAGGAACGGAACCGATAACGATGAAGTTTTAATTATCTTAAGTCTGGCGGCAAGTGCACTGTTATCCCAGTGGAGGAGATCGGATAAACCCCTCATAGAGGTGAATTCTGGGGTAATGAGCCAGGGTCTGGTCGAGTGGGGATAAATTGGAATTGCTAGCACGTTTAGATGATGTGATATCGTTAGTTGATTCAAAATTAATGGAAGCCCATTGGGGGGGAATCATCTTTCTCTTCTCTCATCCATATCTACTTACATCCTCAAAAGGTTTCTTGATCTGGCCATGTCTTCAACCCTTGAGCACCCATTGCTGGGCCACGTCAAGGGCCTCAAGGCAGAAACACCCGGCGTAGTGCACTACCTCGGTATACAGTTTGCCACCTTGGCTCATCGCTTCGCTGCTCCAGAACTAAAAAGTGATTATGGTGAGACGATTGATGCGACAACACGAGGGTTTGTTTTTCTGTTTTCTCGGTTTCTCTCAAACTCTAGACTCTATTCCTTTGTGTCTCATACATATCGTCATATCCAAGCTGACAATTGCCCCTCACCAGACCCAGCGTCATCAGACCCCCAGTAGCCTGCGATATTGAGTTCGGCCTCATACAAAAGGCTCTTGACAAACCCGAAGACCTTCCTATTTCCGATCTGCATGGCTTAAATCTCGATATCGTCGTCCCAGAAGTAGCAGTCAAAGAAAACCAGGCTAGTCTTCCTGTACTGGTATGGATCCACGGGGGAGGCTTCATTGTAGGCGATACTGGACTTCCCCACTGCAACCTTGCTCCCATCGTCGCGTACTCCCAATCTATTGGAAATCCCATCATCGGTGTGGCGATCAAGTAAGATTCCCTTACGAAAACAAGTTTCTTTTCCTTTTTGTCAATGGTCTTTATTACTGAACTTAACGCATAGTTATCGACTTGGGGTTCCAGGGTTTTTGGACAGCGATGAGTTGAGAGCGACAGGTGCGCCAGCAAATAGAGGCATTCTCGACCAAAAGACAGCGTTTCAGTGGCTTCGTAAGAATATTAGCGGGTTCTCTGGTGATCCAGATCGTATTACAGCCATTGGCCAGAGCGCAGGAGGCAGTAAGTTTGGCAACCAGAATATTGCAGACACATTAACTGATGGCTGTTTACAGGCTCTGTTATGCATCTTCTGGACTTGGAGTCATCCGAAGATAGGCTTTTTCAGCGAGCCATTTGCTTGAGTGGAAACAAGTTAGCTGTTCCTCCGTCTCCCAGACATGTCGCCCAGGATGCATATAAAGCTGTACTCCAGTGCCTTGGGATCGATTCGACCCTATCGAGCGAGAAGCAGGTCGCAGCTTTGGCCTCCGTCTCGCCAGAGGATCTTCTTTCCAAGGTGCCGATGTCAATTCCCCTGCAGCCTGTAGTAGAGACGGACCAACTTCCCTCGTTCCAACAAGTCGAGCGTCAAATGTCTTCGACTCAACACAGAATTCCTCTAATGGTTGGCTCGGCTGACTTTGATGGAGTCATATTTGAAGTTCTCGGTCTTTTCGCCGGTAGGGATGAAGGTTCTATGGGTCAAGAATTCGTTAAGTACTTCTTGAAGACCATTCCAGCCGTGCACCACGTCAAAGTGAAAAGTCTTCTCAGCCTGTATGGAATCTCAGTGACCGGGACAGAATCCGACGATCAAATCCGCCTCAAAATTCTTCAATTTGGTACAGATCTCAAGTACTTTGCCTCGTCGAAGCACTATGCCTCTTTTTGGCCTACCCAGTCATGGCTCTATTACTTCAACGAGTCTAACCCCTGGGATGGCCCGCATCAGGGTCGTTCATGTCATTGTCTTGACATAGCCTATCTCTTCCTAAACTACAAATACGTCATGAATGAAGATCAAAAGAAGACAGCAATGAACTTTGCTCGTGATATCATCGAATTTACCAACGGAGAAGCGCCTTGGGCTGAGTTCAAATCTTCTGGGAAGATTAGAGTCTATGGTTCGCATTTGGAGGACAAGGGGGCTGAGTTGGAGGCCAAAGAACTCGCGGCAGGGCCATCTCCGAGGGTTCAGGCTCTTTGGGAAGACATTGGTCTGGATCATCTAGCTCAGGCTTGGGATGCATACTCCGCAAGGTCGTAGTCGATCAATTTAGGCGATGATGTAGCGCTTGGTACAACCTCTCACTAAATCTTTTCTTGACTGAAGTTCAACTACATGATACTTATCCGAGCCTTGACAAGCCTCTAAAATGATAATTCATAAGGCATCTTCCGAGTAAATATAACAGCGATGGAAAGCATTCAAAGATTAACATGTAAACTACAAGCATAATAGTATGCAATCAAGAATAGAATAATGTATCTATCAGTAAGAGAATGGGCACGCCATGAGCTTGGGATCCTTCTCCGGTTCCCCCTCAGCTGGCACATCCACTACATCAGGGTTGATGTACCAGCTCGGATCACCCTGCTCCTCTTCCTCCATGAGACAAACACTCCAACCATTGCCCAACCACCGTAATCTATTCTCATGCATTTCCTCAAACTCAAAGTCCTCCCATCGCGGTGCCCTGAGAGTCTCCAATGCATGCAAGACGCTTCCCGGCCAGAGAGCAGAGATCTTGTCGCCGTATCCACCTCCAATCTTGTACCACGATTTACACTCATCCATGTAGACGGTCTTCTTGAAATACTCTCCGATGTACTCTGCAAAGTCATTGACGCGGGATTGTTTTGGCATCATGGTTATGTAGTCTTCTTTCTGTAGTTTGCGGATGCACTTGACAATGTAATCGCCTTCTGCCTCGAGAAGACAAGTCAGAGATCCCGCGCCGACTGCAGAATTGGGCCCAAGCATCATGAAGTAGTTAGGGAAGCCATCTACTGCCATGGTTAGGTAGGTTGCAGGAAATGGAGTAAACTTCTCCTCCAGCGTGACTCCTTGCTTGCCGATGACAAGAAATGGAGGGATATAGTTTGTATGAAATCCTGTTGCGCAGACCAACACATCGACGTCTACTTGTCGACCTTCGGGACCAGATAGTTTGATACCCTTCTCGTTGATGCTTCCGATACCTTGTGTGATAAAGTCGACGTTGGGCTGGACGAGGGCCTCGAGATATCCTGGCCCCGGCGTGAGACGACGGCATCCAACACCAAAGGTGGGTGAAAAAGATGCCAGGAGATCAGGCCGTGAGCCAAGTCGATCATTGGTGATTTTAGAGAACATGGAGACAAACGTATTCTGCATCTCCGAGCCTTTAAGAGTTGAGAGATGAACCATATTGCCGTCGTCCTCGATGCGCTTACGGAAGCGATAATACGCCTCTTCACTCTGTGCAAACTCTTCCAGGCGATCAGCCGAGACTGTTCCAATGTTAGTATTAACTCAATGTTCTCAGACCAGCGTGAAGTGTCACTTACATCCAATATCAGAAGGATCCCAACCCAACTCTTTCATCGTCACGTCACCAAAGCGGTTCGAAATCCAGACCTTGCTACGAACAAAACAACTCAACTCTGCGCCCTCTACTTTCTGAAGCTCAGGGACGATTTGAATTGAACTGGATCCACCGCCGATGACTCCAATTTTTTTGTTTTTGAAGTCATATTCCTGATCCCATGCTGCCGAGTGCATCTTTTTGCCCTTGAAAGTATCGAGGCCGGGAATATCGGGCCAGGCAATGTTGTTGAGATTGCCTCTGGCGGCAATGACAACATCAACTTCCTCTGTGAAGCTGTCGCCTGTACTAGTTTGAACACTGAGGGTCCTGTGGAATTTTAGTCAGTAAAATGAGATGAAGTCAAAAGCAAAACAAATAATACCATTTCTTTGCAGAATCATTCCAGATAGCGCCTGTTACTTTGTGCTGGAGATGAATGAAACGGTTTGCACCGTACTTTTCTGCCACTTGGGTGATGTATGCGCAAATCTCTCTTGCTGGGGCGTAGAAGCCTGACCACGCCTTGTTTGGGGCGAAAGTGTACTGATAGGAATGAGCTATAGGTAGGTATGTTAGAAAATCTCCATCTTGCAAACAGTCCTCTCAAACGAAGGGCAAAGGCTTACATGGGATATCGCAGGCACAGCCTGGATACCGATTCTCCCACCAGGTTCCCCCAATGCCGTCATTCTTCTCATAGATCTTGAGATCGATATTGCGCAGACGTTGAGGGATTCTGATGCCGAGGTATACGCCAGAATACCCCGCGCCAATCACACGAACTTTGAGAGGTCGCTGGTTTTCAACTGGTACATCCTTGCAAGTGAATTTCCCACGAGATTGCGCCTTGGAATTTGTGTTTACATCTGTGTTCTCTGAGCCTGGGTGCGGCTTCACCAATGGACTTTTGTTGGTGGGGGGCGCCATCTCAGCTGCAGGCTCGTTAGGTGGGTTACTGGAGTTTATCCCCATGGCCAAATAGATATTTAGAAGGCAAAGAACAGAGTATGAAGTATAAGAAGTGATAATTTAAGTCGAGGAGTAGATGTATTTATTGAAAATTTCTGTACTCCTACTATGCGGAAGAGGAAACAAGGCGGATTGGTGCCTCAACTTTACTAATTGCTTTATAATGCATAAAATGCGCTCCTTCGCTAAATTTAGTCCATTATTGAACGACCCCCTCTTTCGAATCATATCAGATGTGTTACACATTGGCGGCTTCTAAGGTATTGTTGCCGCTGTGCAACCCCATGCCGACGTCTTCATACGAAATACGGGGGAACGTTGCCGATAGATGCGGGGTATAACTAATCAGGCAAAGATACACAAGGTTAAATGCCGTTCTTATATCCGTAGGATTACAAATCATATAGTGTCCTTTAGGAACCGAGGGAGCACCAGATACAAATTTAAGTGGAGTTAACTCCAGTATTGATTGGCTACTGATCATTACGCCACAGACACCAGCCCCAAAGAGGTATAGCAGTGAAGATAAAAGTTACAATCTTTAAGCTGCATAATCAGAGATACCTACATCTTAGTGTAATTTGCTACAAGTAAGAAGTATCTTTGATATTGCAGGCTTTATTGGTCAGTCAGGTGTAAGTAGGTATCCCGTGCTCCCTCGGTTTTGAAGGGATAGGGTGATATAAATTTTATTATCTATAATTAGTATTAAAATTTATTTCCCTAATATAAAACGTAAACTACTTAGAGAATATATCTTAAATATATATAAGAGCTTTAGAAAACATTTTGCTATTAAACTAAGGTATACGGTTTTAATCAAAACAAGAGCTCTACAAATATAACCATAAGCCAATATATTATGGCTCCAGAAACCCACTTTGCTTCCACTTTGTTATATATCTCGTAACAATCTCTGCAGTAACAGGGCCTTCTGCGGCCAGGGAAGGAGAATGCGCTTGGGACTTTGAGGTGTCCAAGATCAACCCACCACAAGACATGCGCTCAAAGTTAGAATCCAAGAAGTCAATGAGCCGTGCAGCCGGGTTCCAGCTTTCGGTTGGGAGCGGAGATTGGCGGACAAGTTTGACCCAGCGGTGAAAAGGCACAATGCGTTGAGGGGGGATATTCAGGGAAGCCGCCAACACTTGCGACATGGCTTTCCAGGGTTGTCCAACTGGGTTATCGATATGGTAAACAGGGTGCGGCTCGTGAGCATCATGATACCCGATGTGTAGGAGATCAACCATGGTAGCAGCTACAACATCTACCGGAACCCATTGCACAACACCATCAAAGTCGGGCCATGCACAGAGAGATTGAGCTGACTTGACAAGAAATGCAAAGTGCTCGACGGGATTCCAAAACCCGCTCGTGCTTGATCCGGCGATCTGTCCCGGACGAACGACCATGGCATGGAAGACATCTGGATACCTATGCAATGTCTCGTCCAAGATACGCTCGCATGCCCATTTTGCTTCGCAGTAGCCGATCGGAAGTACAGCACCCAACGGAACACGCTGCTCCGGAACTCGAGCCGAGTCGAAGTGACCAACGACGCCGATAGAAGACACGAGTTGGAATGTGATACGAGGAGCAGCCTCACGACAGGCCATGTCTCTTGCGAGATCTAATAGTTTGCGAAGAGACTGGAATTGAGGTTCAAATCCCTTGACAGGACGTGTTCCGCTCATCGGCCAAGCGTTGTGTATAATGTGCGTCCCATTTTGGACCAACCACTCGTAATCGGACACGGAAAGGCCCAGGCGGGAGCTCGATATATCAGCTTCTAGGATACGTAGCTTGGAGCGCTGTGCAGAAGTTAGTGTAATACCGCGGGATGAAAAAGCCTCATCCTGCCGTTCTTGAACGGGTGCCCTGCTTCGGCGGTTGATGCAAACCACTGTATCGATGTCGTCGTGGCTGGCAAGGCTGCTGGCTAGATGGGAGCCCAGACTACCAGTAGCCCCGGTCAAGAGAACGACAGCTTTTCTGTTTTGATTCCAACTGCTGCCGCGTCTGCTTCTCAGCTCATGAGGTACCTCAAAGTCGGCAGAGTACTTGGCAACATAACCTTCAACTTCAGCTTCCCTCTGCATTTCCTTCTGCGCCGTTGCTGGCCTATCGGTTGTTATCTTGCTTAAGGTTGAGGCCGGCAGTCTTGCTCTAGGCTCTCCAGAGGCCAGGGCAATGATAACCTTCTGGAATGTGTTTTCAGGCAACGCTCCGTCAGTCCAGTCAACATGTCCATAACCAGCACTGACAAGATTGCGCTCCCACTCTTCAGCATCGATGATGGCATGCTTACGCCCGTCGTCAAAAAGCCACCAGCCCTCGAGGAGCCCAAAGATAATGTCGACAAATGGTACTGACTCGGTCATCTCCAGCATCATAAGGAAACCATCAGGTCGTAATGCAGTTCGAAGGTTGGTAGCAGAGGCAACTAGGTTTCTAGTCGCATGGACAGCATTGCTGCCAATGATTATGTGGTTGCCCTTGAGCTGTTCAGCCGGCGGCTTTTCAATGTCATGAATGGCAAACCGCATGAATGGATATAGTTTACCCAACTTTCGTCTTGCATTTGCCACCATGGATCCAGAGATATCCGTGAATGTGTACTCAACGGGAATTTGGAGCCTGGCGAGCATTGGTGCCAACACATGGGTCGTTCCCCCAGTTCCAGCACCAACCTCGAGGATCTTGAGGGTCTCAGCTTGCTGACCATGACTCATTCTCTGTACGAGATTCTCTATGACGAGCCGCATGTGGTTGTAGTTCATTCGGTTGAAGGTATGGTCACAGTACAGGGCCTGTACCAACTCACGCCCTTCGATACTACCAAAGATGACACGCAAACCATCCGTCTTGCCGCTGAGCACAGCTGCCAGGTGATTGCCAGCATAGTAGGTGAGCTTGTTAGCGACGACAAATTCTGGGTAACTAGCCAATTGTTCCTCGAGAATCTGCGAACTAGCCTTACGGGGCGTGGGGACCCGTGTGCGAGTCACATCCCCCGTCACCGCGTTGGTGTTGATCAGGCGGGCATCGTCACGGAGGAATCTGTAGAGGAAATCGACCAGTCGTCCATGGGCCGGTGGGAACTTTATACGCTCGAGAATCTGCCCAGGTTCAGCGTGGCACAGAGAGACGCCCAACTGTTCAAAGGCCTCGACAACGATGGCAACACAAAGGCGATTAGAACCAGCAAGCACGACGCGGTCAATGTTGTCAATCTTGAATTCTTGTAGGTGCTGGTCGCACAGAACCTTGACCTGAGCAAATGAACCCAAGATGTCGGACTCTGAAAGCTTCAGATTGCTAACCACTGGTTGTGCATCCGCTGACGAAAGGGGCTTGGTACTAGAAGGTTCCGCAATGGACTCTGGTGGTGTCGCTGGCGTTGCCGGGGCCACGTTCTCGTTAGACCCGAAGGAACTGCTAGTGGAGCTATCAGACAAGTCACCATGGTCATCTGCTCCGTGAGTGGAATTCTCGTAGTCAGGGCCGTATAGAGCCTTTGATATGCATACGACAAACTTCCGGAGGCTTGTGGCTTCCATCAACTCATTCTGATCCAGAGTGCATTTGAAGACGACTTGAACCTCGCGAGCAACCTCCATACCCATGAGCGAGTCGATACCAAAATCAGCCATCTCGGCATCGAGTGTAATTTCGCTAGCCTCTATACCTGCCACGTGTGCTACTAGGTTCTTGACATCTTCAGTGATGTCTGGATGACTTGCGCGCTTGGGCTGAACTGGTGTCGTCTGTTGTTTGTGAGTTGCTGTGTCTTTGGGTGTCTGCTCAGGCGATATAGTGGCCGTATACGAAGGGACCTCGACACCGTTCCCTTTTGGCCCGGTGGATGGGTTCGTTTTGAGAACTGAAACGTCTGTCGTCAAGCGGGTTAACATACGACGCATTGAGGCCTTGGCAACGCGCGCATATTGAATGCCCAGCATCACCTCACGCAGCGAACCAGTCGAGGCATTAAAGATGAAGAGATCTGACATCCATAGCTTCTCAGACTGGCGAGTGTGACGAGCGAAAACATGCCAACTCTCTTGAGCATGATCAGTATCTGGATCAACAGAAGGCGAACGCATCGAAAGCTCACAGCCTGTGGCAATGAACATGTCGGCGGGATCGCAGTCGGTCATGCAGTTGACCCAGATGCCGCCAACCTGGCTGAAAGAATCACTGAGTGGGACATCAAGCCATGTCTGGCCAGATGGCTTCTTGGAAACATGACCCGTACACTCGGTCCCTTGGCCAACTATCGCTCTGACCCCACGGTACATATCCCCGTAGTCAACGACATCAGAAAATGTGCGGTAAATGTTGCGGCCTGTCAAAACGTCCACTTCATCTTCTTGTTGCCTTCCCAAGCCAAGCTGTAGCATGTTGGTGCAGTTGGTATGGCTGACAAGTCGCTCAAAGCGGGAAAACTCTGATTGATATCCTTTTTCTGCACTATCCCGAATGTGAATCTCGGCTTCAACGTGTGTTTCCAGGTTGTCCTTGTCTGATTCAGACCCATGGCTATAGATACGCCAGGACCAACGAGTAACTTGCTCATCCAGAGGTTCAAATGTGATATAAGTAGCTAGGGACGAGTCAACACAGAGAGGAGCGTGGTTGACCATATGGTGAATCACAGGTAGAAGGCCCTTCTGTTTCCACTCTGGGTTGATGCTGAACAGCGCCTCAATGGCAATGTCAACCATCAGGGTGGCAGGGCAGATGGGTGCAGTTTGGGCGATGAGATGGCCTGATATAAAAGCCTTGTATGCACTTGAGTTCGTGTTGATACGGAAGCGAGGGTTCTCCCCTGGGCATGAAACAATGCTCCAAAGCCCCAGAGGCTTGTCAAGAGCGGCGTCATTGTCGAGAATGGCAGCCTGTGAGGGCCCAAGGGTGCCTGCTATAGCTTTGAGGGCTTCGAGAGGAGATTTAAGCTCAAGCCAGTGCCGAGACTTCTCGAATTGGTATGGTGGCAGCATCATCGTCGAGTATGCGCTGGCTTGTGACGGATGATGGCCCCAGAACGCAAGGCTCAAACCCTGATTCCACAGAGACACAGTCGCATCGGCCAGACTATCAAGGCCTTTGTCATTGGAAAGATTCATGGGCTGAAAGTAGTAAACATTCGAGTTCTCGTGGCCTGCCAGGGCACGACTGGCCATCATGGTGATGCCCGAACTAGATCCAGCCTCGATAAATATGGCTGAAGGGTAATCGTTGGCCAGCCGCTGGACAGCATGGTTAAAATAGACAGGGTTTCTCATGTGTTCAGCGACGAACTTGGGACCGAGCTTGGAGTTGGATCTGGTACAGGTCGCGCGCTCTAGTGATATACTGGGCTCCTTGAATTCCAGCTCCTTGCCGATGTTCTCCAGTTCCATAGTGAGATGATCGATGAGGCTTGAGTGAAAGGCATTCGTCACATTGAGCCATTTAGACTTGATGGAGGAAAATCTGACGTCTCTAGAAATAAACTCAGCCACCTTTTCGATAGCCCTTGTAGATCCTGCTAGAGTGAAGCTCCGGGGGCCGTTATAGCACGCTATCTCGGCCAAGTGCGCATCATCGCCTGACTGATTTGACTCAGCCAAGAGCTCAAGTACATGAGCCTCGTCAGACTCAACTGCCATCATAGCACCGGGATCAGCACCCCATTGGTCCCTCACAAGCCGGGCACGGCTACCCACGAGCTTGATCGCGTCTTGCAATCCTAAGGCGCCTGATACACAAATAGCGGTGATCTCGCCAAAGCTGTGGCCTGTCAGAGCAACAGCCTTTGAAGAAAGACCAGAGTCAAGCCAAGCCATTGCGCAAGCATACTGAAGGGCAAACAGCATCATTTGAAGCTTGACGGTATCCTGGGGAGTTCGCATGAATATGTCGGGGTATATAGTTCCGAAGCCCAGCGACTGCATGTAGGTATCGCATTTGTCAAGGTAGTGACGGAAGATTGAGACATCGTCATAGACGCTACGATCGAGACCGACGAACGTAGATACTTGGCCTCCGAAGCAGAGGATAACGGGACGCTCAACCTGCGAGTTTACCGCGCCGACATCGGATTTGTTTGCTGTGTCAGCAATTTCCGAGATCTTGGATCTCAGATCACTAGTAGACCGACAGCTAAAGGCGACACGTCGACCAAGGCCTGGATTGAATTGCCGATTCAAGTTGAACGCGAGACTCCCAAGTTCGAAGTTGGGTACTTCCTGCAGATGGAGGGCTAGTTTGCTACAATATCCCGCAATAGCACGCCCATCGTGCCCAGAAATACGGAAAGGAAGGAGTTTGGAAGGTGTACCAACAGCTGTAGCTTGACCTCGACTTGTAAGAGGCTGGGTAACTACCATAGAGGCGTTAGATCCACTGGCACCATAGTTATTGATGAGAGCTGCCTTGTCGTCTTCGCTCCATTCCCTCAAGCTTGTAACGACTTCCATAAGGTCAGAAGGCGTCACTCTGATATGAGAGCTCATCTTGGAGTAGCTGGCCTGTGGGGGGATGAAGTTTCCTTGCATCATGACGATGACCTTAATCAACGAAACCACTCCAGATGCTCCCTCAGTATGCCCAATGTGCCCCTTGACGGAGCCGATTGGAAGCGGCTGGCTACGATTCGTACCGCCAATTGCAAGACGTATACTATCGTACTCGGCTGGGTCACCAACAGGTGTTCCTGTACCATGGGCCTCAACGAGAGAGATATCGCTCGGTTTCAGATTTGCTTTATTTATGACGTCCCTGAACAGTTGAGAAAGGGAAGGAGAATTAGGGACAAACAGGGGCGTGCAGTTCTGGTTCTGGTAGACAGCAGTGCTTGCGATGCATCCAAAGATAGGGTTGCCGTCCATGAGGGCATCTGATAGCCTCTTGAGAAAGACACATGCGATTCCCTCAGCACGACAGTAGCCGTCAGCTGCATCGTCGAATGGCTTACATTGGCCGCTTGGACTAAGAAAGCTTGCTCCAGCTAGATTCTGAAACCAAAGAAAGTTGGACATAGTGGCTACGCCACCAGCCAGAGCAGCCGAGCAATCGCCAGAGAGGAGGTTGTTGCAAGCCGTATGGATGGCAACGGCAGATGCCGAGCAAGCCGTGTCAAATGTCATGGACGGGCCTGTCCAACCGAAATAATGGGACACCTTTCCCGGAATGAAACTCTTAAGGTTGCCTGTGGCCGTAAAAGCATTGGCTGAGTGACATGCAACGTGGTGCTCGTAATCACCAGCACAAGCTCCCAAGTAGACTCCGACATGCTTCTTGTCTCTGTGGTCACTGCCCTCGTGACTCTCAGTGAAGTAACCTGACTGCTCAACAGCCTGGTATGCCGCTTGTAGAAACAGACGTTGCTGGGGGTCCATGGTTGTCGACTCTCGCGGACTGCGCTTGAAGAACTTGTGATCGAAGGCGTCTACATCTCGAATAAAGTTCCCATACCAATTTCGTGACGGGTCCTTGTCAGCCTCACGAAAAAGAGTATCGAACATGAGACGGTCTGGGCCAATCAACTCATGCTGAGAGTTTCCCGTGCGTAGCATCTGGGAAAATTCTTGCAAGTCATCAGCTCCTGCGACCTTGATTGACATTCCAACCACGGCGATGGCCTCAGTGGAACTAGCCATTTTGCCTGATCTGCTGTCGTGAAGCAAAACCGGACCAGGGGGGGGAGGGATATTGAATTGACAAAGAGTTCACTGGGTCAATCCAGTAATAGGTAGGAAAATAATGGAATGTACGAATGGGAAAATGGTAGACATCCACAATCAACGATCGATGGTATGGTGTTGTATAGTTTATATTGAAGAGTAATTCACCAGGAGCGTATCTTCCACCATGGACATAAGTAGAATGGCTGATGATTATAATATACTTCGATTGGCTCATTGAACGACAGCATGGACATGGTAACTGTGACTAAGCGTAATGCTACTCTGCATAAACTTGTAAAATCGCGACCATGCCTATCCGCTTGGTAAATTTTGTGCCGGAACTCTGCCTCGGCATCAGGCAATAGTGGTCATAAAGTTACGCCGAGAAGTTATCCCATCACCGTTTATTATCTAAACTCCGTCATTTGTGGCTTCAGCAAATCTATGTTTATTCTCCATCTGAACGAGTCCATTCCTAAGTTAATAAACACAAAGAGGATTCAACATAACCTACTACTGGAAGTCTGTTACACCGCTATGGAAAGTAGTATTTTATTTGAGGATTTTGCTTAAAGACTCTTATTTCTTTACTTTTAATATGTTACTTGGAAGCAATAAAGGGCCTTCTTTTCTGAAATACTCCGTCTGCTCTTTGCTTGTTGCTCTAGAAGCGGAGATTTTTGTAGCTCGTGGTGCCTTTCGTGATAGAACCTCTTTTAATTGAACAGGCAAAGCGTGATATCCAGCCAAGACTCTTAGCATCTCGAACTATGACATTTGAGCCCTAATCTGATAGCAACATTGCCTAAAGTATTTTCTTAAGGATTGCAGTCCCTCAAACAGCGGATAGCGACAGAAAAAGAAATGCTCATTTCCAATTTATTTCAGGAGAAGCCGGTTGAGCCGAATCATGACAAAAGTCATTAGTTTTCTCGATCAGCGAAACTTTGTTACGAGAATTCGTATTTTAAGCAATCACATTGGCTCAATGCCAAGGTCTAGTATGAGGCGTAAGCGAAATTTAGTCTTATTATGCAAAGATTTCAGAACGATACGATAAACTCGACCGACCCTAGTCCTCTAGAAAGTGAAGAAAACCATTTCCTGCCTGCACAACCATCTCATCAACATTGAAATCCCAAATCTTTCTCTGGTGTTTTACTAATTCTGCCTCGCATTTGAGAGTATCACGGCCCGTAGAGAAATTTCGCCACTGATAAAGATCTCCAATGTCTCGAGAGCCTTGCACGAGCCATTGAGACCTCTCGCGGCGAACAGTACTGTATGAACGGAAAGCAGCGGAGATAGCTTTTGCCCTGCTGTGGGGGCCCTCCTCCAGTACGTGGTCCATAGCCAAGTCCAACGTTGTAGCCAAGACGAGGGCGTCTTCTACCCCCATGCAGGCACCAGCACCAAGAAACGGCGTACTTGCGTGGGCAGCGTCTCCGGCAATACAAATGCGACCCCGGGCGTATGTTGATAGAGGATGCGCGGCCGTATCGAACAGAGCCCATTTGGTTAATTTTTCTGGCAATTCCTGGACCACCTTTCGAATCGATGGGCTCCAACTCGAAACATAGTTGTTTATCTCCGCTTTTGTTGCTGGTGCTGTCATCTTCTCGCTTGCCCATTCACCGGGCTCGTGAACAAATATTGCGATATTAGACAATGTCCACTGAGCCACCTTTGAACTTGTTAGCAATTGACCACTAGAAATATACTAAAAGACAGGGTAAGATATAACGAACAGGATACGAAACAATGGCTACATTTGGCCCCATATGCGTGCATTGGTTCATTGCTTTGTCTTGGCCAAAGGCGGCGACTGCAGCCGAAATAGGTATAACAGCTCTATAGGCAACCTTATGAGTGAAGTGCGGGTGTGCGGACAAGCTATCTTCACCTGCCACCAGTTGCCGTGTTCGCGAGCGGATTCCGTCACTGCCAATCACTATCCTACGTCAGTAATCTTGCCCCTGGTGCCTCAATTCATGTAGTAAAGCTTACCACCGTCGAACTCATAAGTGCTATCATCTGAGAATGTAAGAGTGACTTTCTCGCGACTTGCATCATCCTCCACTTCTTTCAGCTGCTTGCCGAGCTTGATTAAGTCTGTGGGTAGCATGCTTGCCATCTCATGCAACAGATGAGATCTAAGACACCCCTGGTAGTCCAAGTCCCTTGCTGATACTTCGAAAAGCAGGGACTCTTTGGATTCGGCTTCTTCTTGAGTGGTTGGGCTATACCCATCCCAGTACCGATTGTGCGAGTGGCGGTTGACCTCGCCGATTCGGCAAAGGGCTTCCAGCAAGCGAGGGTCCAAGCGCTTCATACACTTTCGCGCAACACCAGTAAATGCAAAGCCAGCACTAATCTCGGTAAGCTCTTGGGCTTGCTCAAAGACGGTGACACGAATCCCACGTCGTAGTAGGCCTAGTGCTACCATTAATCCAACAATACCTCCTCCTATCACTGCGATCTCGAATGGCCGTGTAGACGACTTGGTCTTAGATTCATGTTGTTGAAGAATGTCCGAAACAGTGGCCATATCGTGCATGGATTTCAGTAAGATGAATGATAAAATGAAAGAAGCTTTGTTTCGAGGGTTGAAGGAAGCTTGGCAAACAGGATAGCTCCTTAAAAGTTGATTGGGTGAGTATCTGAATAGCTCACGAGAAAATATAAATAATACTAAATCGAGCGAAGATAAGCCCATTATTCAGCCTTTGGAATTGTTAGGACTAATTACAGGCTTGATCAATATCGTGTTTGCCGCTTGCTGAGCAGCACCTTGTCCTGTAACTTACGGAGTAATATATCGGAGTTTTGTTCACGGCAGACTTTCTATATCACCCCGATACACAGAGTGTCTGTGAAACCACCCTAAACATTAATCTATCTATTTTTGTGTCATTTACAAGCATGAATAAAACAGTTCTCATCACCGGGTGTAGCACTGGAGGCCTTGGTTTTGCTTTGGCCGAAGAGTTTCACAGACTTGGTTACCATGTCATCGCCACTGCACGCGACACTACGAAGATTGGTCCTCTTGCGAAAAGACCGGGCGTCGATATCCTGCCTTTAGACGTTACCTCCCCTGATTCGGTCTCTGCTTGTCTTGCCAAAGTGCAGGAGATGGGAAACAGAGTTGACATCCTAGTTAACAATGCTGGCCGTGCATCCTTTAGCCCTTTGGTCCACGCAGATATCCGTGAAGCAAGACATTTATACGATGTGAACGTTTGGGGTGCTCTCCGCGTAACCCAGGCTTTCGCACCGCTGTTGGTCGACACGCGAGGAGTTATACTGAACATCTCTTCTATGGCCGGTGCAGTTCCTCTAGCATGGCAAGGTAAGAAGCTTTATCATTGTACGAAACTCTGGCTAAGGCTTTTGGGCATAGGCATATATAACAGCTCCAAGGCTGCTCTGACATTTATATCAGAGACGTTGAAAATCGAGCTTGAGCCCCTGGGCGTACGGGTGGTTACGGCCATGGTCGGAGCCGTTAATACTCAGATATATGCCGGCAGCGATGTCGTCTTGCCTGCTGCCTCCTGGTACAAGCCAATAGAGGATACTATTAGACTTCAGGCCAATGGAACTATGCAGTTGCCCAATAACGAGGCAGTAGAGGTTACGGCGCGATCTATCATCAGAGATACACTTAATGGACGGAAGGGGAAAATCTGGCGAGGAGGTGAAGCTGGAATGGCGAGCATTGGCTCGTGGCTATTTCCCACATGGCTTGTCGAAACTATTCTCCATAAGCATCGAGGCCTATCCGCACTTCGAGAAATATATAAAAAGAGTCTATAGGTACGCTTTAATACATTGAGTAGCTATAATAGTAGTTTACGTCTAAGAAACCAGTGATTTCTACAAATGCTAACTACTTGGGTTTGGGACACGGACGTCATGACTGTCCATAGCGCTTCGAGGTAAGGCCTGCGTTTTTCGTCAGCTCTTGGCCAGATTCAACTCTGAATAACGCTTCTCAAAACACACTTCAGGTAGCATACCGACTGGCCTATGGCGCTTCTTCGCCATTCAATAGATCAAAATAATTATCTGTCATATACTTTTAATGTTCTACTGGAAAATGAAATGGCATAGTTCACCGCCAAAGCTTAAGGTTTATGGTGTGACTGTAGTACGAGACATAAACCGTTTAACTTCTTATGAAGAGGATGAGATGCACATTACACATTACTAAACATAAGGCATCTTAATACAAGGATCTTAATATATACGGCTTGCGATTTAATAAATTAATTACTAAAGTAATAATTTACTTATTATTAATTATTTACTTAATAATATTATTATTATAAATTAACTTATAAAGTATTATTACTTATTTAAAATAAATTAATTTAAAGATTATTTCTCTAAATAAAATATTTTTTTAATTAATTTTATTAATTATATTTCTATTAATTATATTTTTTTACTTTATTCTTTTAATATTATTATACATACTT